>CAJHQQ010001251.1:0-106251 GCA_905132885.1 Moricandia moricandioides
TTCTTCATCAACTCCAATGATATTGATTAAACTTCAGGATGATTCTACACTGATTTATGAATCCAAATCAAGCTTCTTACATCTTGATTCATTCTGGTTTGATTAGAATCAAGAAGAAATTGTCAACTCTCCAAACATGGTAAATTGGAATCACTTTGGTTAAAAGTGGGATAACTTCTTCCTCATAACTCCTATGATCTTGATTCATATTCAGGGTGATTCTAAACTGATTTATGAGTTCAAATAAAGCTTCTTACATCGTGATTCATTCTGGTTTTATTTTTATCAAGAAGAAATTGCAACATCTCCAAACAGGGTAAACTGGAATCACTTTGGTTAAAAGTGGGATAACTTCTTCATATAACTCCTATGATCTTGATTCAAATTCAGGGTGATTCTAAACTGATTTATGAGTCCAAATCAAGCTTCTTATATCGTGATTCATTTTGGTTTTATTTGTATCAAGAAGAAATTGCCAAATCTACAAACAGGGTAAACTGGATCACTTCGGTTAAAATTGGGATAACTTCGTCATCATAACTTCTATGATCTTGATTCAACTTCAGGGTGATTCTACACTGATTAATGAGTCCAAACCAAGCTTCTTACATCGTGATTCGTTCTGGTTTTATTAGTATCAACAAATAAATTGCCAAATCTCCAAACAGGCTAACTGGAATCACTTCGGTTAAAAGTGGGATAACTTCTTCATCATATCTCCTATGATATTGATTCATCTTCAGGGTGATTTAAACTGATTTATGAGTACAAATCAAGCTTCTTGCATCGTGATTCATTCTGGTTTGATTTGAATCAAGAAGAAATTGTCAAATCTCCAAACAAGGTAAATTAGAGTAACTTCGGTTAAAAGTGGGATAACTTCTTCATCATAACTCCTATGATCTTGATTCAACTTCAGGGTGATTCTAAACTTATTTTGTGAGTCCAAATCAAGCTTCTTACATCTTGATTCATTCTGGTTTGATTAGAATCAAGAAGCAATTGCCAACTCTCCAAACATGGTAAATTGGAATCACTTCGGTTAAAAGTGAGATAACTTCTTCCTCATAACTCCTATGATCTTGATTCAAATTCAGGGTGATTCTAAACTGATTTATGAGTCCAAATAAAGCTTCGTACATCGTGATTCATTCTGGTTTGATATTTTTATCAAGAAGAAATTGTCAAATCTCCAAACAGGGTAAAATGGAATCACTTTGGTTAAAAGTGGGATAACTTCTTCATCATAACTCCTATGATCTTGATTCAAATTCAGGGTGATTCTAAACTGATTTATGAGTCAAAATCAAGCTTCTTACATCGTGATTCATTTTGGTTATATTTGTATCAAGAAGAAATTTCCAAATCTCCAAACAGGGTAAACTGGAATCACTTCGGTTAAAATTGGGATAACTTCTTCATCATAACTTCTATGATCTTGATTCAACTTCAGGGTGATTCTACACTGATTTATGAGTCCAAATCAAGCTTCTTACATCGTGATTCATTCTGGTTTTATTAGTATGAAGAATAAATTGCCAAATCTTCAAACAGGGTAAACTGTGATCACATCGGTTAAAAGTGGGATAACTTCTTCATCATAAGTCCAATGATATTGATTCAACTTCAGCATGATTCTACACTGATTTATGAGTCCAAAAAAATATTCTTTCATCTTGATTCATTCTGGTTTGATTAGAATTAAGAAGAAATTGCCAAATCTCCAAATAGGGTAAACTGGAATCACTTCTGTTAAAAGTGGAATAACATCTTCATCATAACTCCTATGATATTGATTCAACTTCAGGGTGATTCTAAACTGATTAATGAGTCCAAATCAAGCTTCTTACATCGTGATTCATTCTGGTTTTATTAATATCAAGAATAAATTACCAAATCACCAAACAGGGCAAACTGGAATCAATTCGGTTAAAAGTGGGATAAGTTCTTCATCATAACTTCTATGATCTTGATTCAACTTCAGGGTGATTCTACACTGATTTATGAGTCCAAATCAAGCTTCTTACATCGTGATTCATTCTGGTTTTATTAGTATCAAGAATAAATTGCCAAATCTTCAAACAGGATAAACTGGGATCACTTCGGTTAAAAGTGGGATAACTTCTTCATCATAAGTCCAATGATATTGATTTAACTTCAGCATGATTCTACACTGATTTATGAGTCCAAATAAATATTCTTACATATTGATTCATTTTGGTTTGATTAGAATTAAGAAGAAATTGCCAAATCTCCAAATAGGGTAAACTGGAATCACTTCTGTTAAAAGTGGAATAACATCTTCATCATAACTCCTATGATATTGATTCAATTTCAGGGTGATTCTAAACTGATTAATGATTCCAAATCAAAATTCTTACATCCTTATTTATTATGGTTTGATTAGAATCAAGAAGAAATAACAACTCTCCAAACACGGTAAATTGGAATCACTTCGGTTAAAAGTGGGATAACTTCTTCATCATAACTCCTATGATCTTGATTAAAATTCAGGGTGATTCAAAAATTATTTATGAGTCCAAATCAAGCTTCTTACATCGTGATTCATTCTGGTTTTATTTGTATCAAGAAGAAATTGCCAAATCTCCAAACAGGGTAAACTGGAATCACTTCGGTTAAAAGTGGGATAACTTCTTCATCATAACTCCTATGATCTTGATTCAACTTCAGGGTGATTCTAAACATATTAATGAGTCCAAATCAAGCTTCTTATATCGTTATTCATTCTGGTTTTATTAGTATCAAACATAAATTGTCAAATCTCCAAACAGGGCAAACTGGAATCACTTCGGTTAAAAGTGGGATAACTTCTTCATCATAACTCCTATGATCTTGATTCAACTTCACGGTGATTCTACACTGATTTATGAGTACAAATAAAGCTTCTTACATCGTGATTCATTCTGGATTTATTAGTATCAAGAAGAAATTACCAAATCTCAAAACAGAGCAAAATGGGATCACTTCGGTTAAAAGTGGGATAACTTCTTCATCACAACTCCAATGATATTGATTAAACTTCAGGATGATTCTACACTGATTTATGAGTCCAAATCAAGCTTCTTACATCCTGATTCATTCTGGTTTGATTAGAATCAAGAAGAAATTGCCAACTCTCCAAACATGGTAAATTGGAATCACTTCGGTTAAAAGTGGGATAACTTCTTCCTCATAACTCCTATGATCTTGATTCATATTCAGGGTGATTCTAAGCTGATTTATGAGTCCAAATAAAGCTTCTTACATCGTGATTCATTCTGGTTTTATTTTTATCAAGAAGAAATTGCAACATCTCCAAACTGGGTAAACTGGAATCACTTTGGTTAAAGTGGGATAACTTCTTCATCATAACTCCTATGATCTTGATTCAAATTCAGGGTGATTCTAAACTGATTTATGAGTCCAAATCAAGCTTCTTACATCGTGATTCATTTTGGTTTTCTTTGTATCAAGAAGAAATTGCCAAATCTACAAACATGGTAAACTGGAATCACTTCGGTTAAAATTGGGATAACTTCATCATCATAACTTCTATGATCTTGATTCAACTTCAGGGTGATTCTACACTGATTAATGAGTCCAAATCAAGCTTCTTACATCGTGATTCGTTCTGGTTTTATTAGTATCAACAAATAAATTGCCAAATCTCCAAACAGGGATAACTGGAATCACTTCGGTTAAAAGTGGGATAACTTCTTCATCATATCTCCTATCATATTGATTCAACTTCATGGTGATTTAAACTGATTTATGAGTACAAATCAAGCTTCTTGCATCGTGATTCATTCTGGTTTGATTTGAATCAAAAAGAAATTGCCAAATCTCCAAACAAGGTAAATAATAGTAACTTCGGTTAAAAGTGGGATAACTTCTTCATCATAACTCCTATGATCTTGATTCAACTTCAGGGTGATTCTAAACAGATTTATGAGTCCAAATCAAGCTTCTTACATCGTGATTCATTCTGGTTTTATTAGTATCAAGAAGAAATTGCTAAATCTCCAAACAGGGTAAACTAGATTCACTTCGGTTAAAAGTGGGATAACTTCTTCATCATAACTCCTATGATATTGATTCAACTTCAGGGTGATTCTAATCTGATTAATGAGTCCAAATCAAGCTTCTTACATCGTGATTCATTCTGGTTTTATTAATATCAAGAATAAATTACCAAATCAACAAACAGGGCAAACTGGAATCAATTCGGTTAAAAGTGGGATAAGTTCTTCATCATAACTTCTATGATCTTGATTCAACTTCAGGGTGATTCTACACTGATTTATGAGTTCAAATCAAGCTTCTTACATCGTTATTCATTCTGGTTTGATTTGAATCAAGAAGAAATTGCCAAATCTCCAAACAAGGTAAACAATAGTAACTTCAACAAATAAATTGCCAAATCTCCAAACAGGGCAAACTTTAATCACTTCGGTTAAAAGTGGGATAACTTCTTCATCATATCTCCTATCATATTGATTCAACTTCAGGGTGATTTAAACTGATTTATGAGTACAAATCAAGCTTCTTGCATCGTTATTCATTCTGGTTTGATTTGAATCAAGAATAAATTGCCAAATCTCCAAACAAGGTAAATAATAGTAACTTTGGTTAAAAGTGGGATAACTTCTTCATCATAACTCCTATGATCTTTATTCAACTTCAGGGTGATTCTAAACAGATTTATGAGTCCAAATCAAGCTTCTTACATCGTGATTCATTCTGGTTTTATTAGTATCAAGAAGAAATTGCCAAATCTCCAAACAGGGTAAACTGGATTCACTTCGGTTAAAAGTGGGATAACTTCTTCATCATAACTCCTATGATATTGATTCAACTTCAGGGTGATTCTAAACTGATTAATGAGTCCAAATCAAGCTTTTTACATCGTGATTAATTCTGTTTTTATTAATATCAAGAATAAATTACCAAATCAACAAACAGGGCAAACTGGAATCAATTCGGTTAAAAGTTGGATAAGTTCTTCATCATAACTTCTATGATCTTGATTGAACTTCAGGGTGATTCTACACTGATTTATTAGTCCAAATCAATATTCTTACATCGTGATTCATTCTGGTTTTATTAGTATCCAGAAGAAATTGTCAAATCTCTAAACAGGGTAATGTGGAATCACTTCAGTTAAAAGTGGGATAACTTTTTAATCATAACTTCTATAATCTTGATTCAACTTCAGGGTGATTCTACACTGATTTATGAGTCCAAATCAAGCTTCTTACATCGTGATTCATTCTGGTTTTTTTAGTATCAAGAATAAATTGCCAAATCTTCAAACAGGGTAAAATGGGATCACTTCGGTTAAAAGTAGGATAACTTCTTCATCATAAGTCCAATGATATTGATTCAACTTCAGCATGATTCTACACTGATTTATGAGTCCAAATAAATATTCTTACATCTTCATTTATTCTGGTTTTATTAGTATCAAGAAGAAATTGCCAAATCTCCAAACAGGGTAAACTGGAATCACTTCTGTTAAAAGTAAAATAACTTCTTCATCATAACTCATATGATATTGATTCAACTTCAGGGTGATTATCCACTGATTTATGAGTCCAAATCAAAATTCTTACATCCTGATTCATTATGGTTTAATTAGAATCAAGAAGAAATTGCCAACTCTCCAAACACGGTAAATTGGAATCACTTCGGTTAAAATTGGGATAACTTCTTCATCATAACTCCTATGATCTTGATTCAAATTCATGGTGATTCAAAACTTATTTATGATTCCAAATCAAGCTTCTTACATCTTGATTCGTTCTGGTTTTATTAGTATCAAGAAGCAATTGCCAACTCTCCAAACAGGGCAAACGGGAATCACTTCGGTTAAAAGTGGGATAACTTCTTCATCATAACACCTGTGATCTTGATTCAACTTCAGGGTGATTCTAAACAGATTTATGAGTCCAAATCAAGCTTCTTACATCGTGATTCATTCTGGTTTTATTAGTATCAAGAAGAAATTGCCAAATCTCCAAACAGGGTAAACTCGATTCACTTCAGTTAAAAGTGGGATAACTTGTTCATCATAACTCCTATGATATTGATTCAACTTCAGTGTGATTCTAAACTGATTAATGAGTCCAAATCAAGCTTCTTACATCGTGATTCATTCTGGTTTTATTAATATCAAGAATAAATTACCAAATCACCAAACAGGGCAAACTGGAATCACTTCGGTTAAAAGTGGGATAAGTTCTTCATCATAACTTCTATGATCTTGATTCAACTTCACGGTGATTCTACACTGATTTATGAGTCCAAATCAAGCTTCTTACATCGTGATTCATTCTGGTTTTATTAGTATCAAGAATAAATTGCCAAATCTTCAAACAGGATAAACTGGGATCACTTCGGTTAAAAGTGAGATAACTTCTTCATCATAAGTCCAATGATACTGATTCAACTTCAGAATGATTCTACACTGATTTATGAGTCCAAATAAATATTCTGACATCTTGATTCATTCTGGTTTGATTAGAATTAAGAAGAAATTGCCAAATCTCCAAATAGGGTAAACTGGAATCACTTCTGTTAAAAGTGGAATAACTTCTTCATCATAACTCCTATGATATTGATTCAACTTCAAGGTGATTATCCACTGATTTATGAGTCCAAATAAAAATTCTTAAATCCTGATTCATTATGGTTTGATTAGAATCAAGAAAAAATTGCCAACTCTCCAAACACGGTAAATTGGAATCACTTCGGTTAAAAGTGGGATAACTTCTTCATCATAACTCCTATGATCTTGATTCAAATTCAGGGTGATTCAAAACTTATTTATGAGTCCAAATTAAGCTTCTTACATCGTGATTCATTCTGGTTTTATTTGTATCAAGAAAAAATTGCCAAATCTCCAAACAGGATAAACTGGAATCACTTCGGTTAAAAGTGGGATAACTTCTTCATCACAACTCCTATGATCTTGATTCAACTTCAGGGTGATTCTAAACATATTAATGAGTCCAAATCAAGCTTCTTACATCGTTATTCATTCTGGTTTTATTAGTATCAAGAATAAATTGCCAAATCTCCAAACAGGACAAACTGGAATCACTTCGGTTAAAAGTGGGATAACTTCTTCATCATAACTCCTATGATCTTGATTCAACTTCAGGGTGATTCTACACTGATTTATGAGTACAACTCAAGCTTCTTACATCGTGATTCATTCTGGATTTATTAGTATCAAGAAGAAATTACCAATTCTCAAAATAGAGCAAAATGGGATCACTTCGGTTAAAAGTGGGATAACTTCTTCATCATAACTCCAATGATATTGATTAAACTTCAGGATGATTCTACACTGATTTATGAGTCCAAGTCAAGCTTCTTACATCTTGATTCATTCTGTTTTGATTAGAATCAAGAAGAAATTGCCAACTCTCCAAACATGGTAAATTGGAATCACTTCGGTTAAAAGTGGGATAACTTCTTCCTCATAACTCCTATGATCTTGATTCAAATTCAGGGTGATTCTAAACTGATTTATGAGTCCAAATAAAGCTTCTTACATCGTGATTCATTCTGGTTTTATTTTGATCAAGAAGAAATTGCCAAATCTCCAAACAGGGTAAACTGGAATCACTTTGGTTAAAAGTGGGATAACTTCATCATCATAACTCCTATGATCTTGATTCAAATTCAGGGTGATTCTAAACTGATTTATGAGTCCAAATCAAGCTTCTTACCTCGTGATTCATTTTGGTTTTATTTGTATCAAGAAGAAATTGCCAAATCTCCAAACAGGATAAACTGGAATCACTTCGGTTAAAATTGGGATAACTTCTTCATCATAACTTCTATGATCTTGATTCAACTTCAGGGTGATTCTACACTTATTAATGAGTCCAAATCAAGCTTCTTACATCGTGATTCATTCTGCTTTTATTAGTATCAAGAATAAATTGCTAAATCTCCAAACAGGGCAAACTGGAATCCCTTCGGTTAAAAGTGGGATAACTTCTTCATCATATCTCCTATGATATTCATTCAATTTCAGGGTGATTTAAACTGATTTATGAGTACAAATCAAGCTTCTTGCATCGTGATTCATTCTGGTTTGATTTGAGTCAAGAAGAAATTGTCCAAATCTCCAAACAAGGTAAATTAGAGTAACTTCGGTTAAATGTGGGATAACTTCTTCATCATAACTCCTATGATCTTGATTCAACTTCAGGGTGATTCTAAACTTATTTTATGAGTCCAAATCAAGCTTCTTACATCGTAATTCGTTCTGGTTTTATTAGTATCAAGAAGCAATTGCCAACTCTCCAAACAGGGCAAACGGGAATCACTTCGGTTAAAAGTGGGATAACTTCTTCATCATAACTCCTATGATCTTGATTCAAATTCAGGGTGAGTCAAAACAGATTTATGAGTCCAAATCAAGCTTCTTACATCGTGATTCATTCTGGTTTTATTAGTATCAAGAAGAAATTGCCAAATCTCCAAACAGGGTAAACTGGATTCACTTTGGTTAAAAGTGGGATAACTTCTTCATCATAACTCCTATGATATTGATTCAACTTCAGGGTGATTATCCAATGATTTATGAGTCCAAATCAAGATTCTTACATCTTGATTCATTATGGTTTGATTAGAATCAAGAAGAAATTGCCAACTCTCCAAACATGGTAAATTAGAATCACTTCGGTTAAAAGTGGGACAACTTCTTCATCATAACTCCTATGATATTGATTCAAATTCAGGGTGATTCTAAACTGATTTATGAGTCCAAATCAAGCTTCTTACATCATGATTCATTCTTTTTTTTTATTTGTATCAAGAAGAAATTGTCAAATCTCCAAACAGGGTAAACTGGAATCACTTCGGTTAAAAGTGGGATAACTTCTTCATCATAACTCCCATGATATTGATTCAACTTAAGGGTGATTTTAAATTGATTAATGAGTCCAAATCCAGCTTCCTACATCGTGATTCATTCTGGTTTTTTTAATATCAAGAATAAACTACCAAATCACCAAACAGGGCAAACTGGAATCACTTCGGTTAAAAGTGGGATAAGTTCTTCATTATAACTCCTATGATCCTGATTAAACTTCAGGGTGATTCTACACTGATTTATGAGTCCAAATCAAGCTTCTTACATCGTGATTCATTCTGGTTTTATTAGTATCAAGAATAAATTGCCAAATCTTCAAACAGGGTAAACTGGGATCACTTCGGTTAAAAGTGGGATAACTTCTTCAATATAAGTCCAATGATATTGATTCAACTTCAGGATGATTCTACACTGATTTATGAGTCCAAATAAATATTCTTACATCTTGATTCATTCTGGTTTGATTAGAATTAAGAAGAAATTGCCAAATCTCCAAATAGGGTAAACTGGAATCACTTCTGTTAAAAGTGGAATAACATCTTCATCATAACTCCTATGATCTTCATTCAACTTCAGGGTGATTCTACACTGATTAATGAGTCCAAATCAAGCTTCTTACATCGTGATTCATTCTGGTTTTATTAGTATCAAGAATAAATTGCCAAATCTCCAAACAGGACAAACTGGAATCACTTCGGTTAAAAGTGGGATAACTTCTTCATCATAACTCATATAAAATTGATTCAACGTCAGGGTGATTTAAACTGATTTATGAGTACAAATCAATCTTCTTGCATCGTGATTCATTCTGGTTTGATTTGAATCAAGAAGAAATTGCCAAATCTCCAAACAAGGTAAATTAGAGTAACTTCGGTTAAAAGTGGGATAACTTCTTCATCATAACTTCTATGATCTTGATTCAACTTCAGGGTGATTCTAAACAGATTTATGAGTCCAAATCAAGCTTCTTACATCGTGATTCATTCTGGTTTTATTAGTATCAAGAAGAAATTGCTAAATCTCCAAACAGGGTAAACTGGATTCACTTCGGTTAAAAGTGGGATAACTTCTTCATCATAACTCCTATGATATTGATTCAACTTCAGGGTGATTCTAAACTGATTAATGAGTCCAAATAAAGCTTCTTACATCGTTATTCATTCTGGTCTTATTAATATCAAGAATAAATTACCAAATCAACAAACAGGGCAAACTGGAATCAATTAGGTTAAAAGTGGGATAAGTTCTTCATCATAACTTCTATGATCTTGATTCAACTTCAGGGTGATTCTACACTGATTTATGAGTCCAAATCAAGCTTCTTACATCGTGATTCATTCTGGTTTTATTAGTATCAACAAATAAATTGCCAAATCTCCAAACAGGGCAAACTGGAATCACTTCGGTTAAAAGTGGGATAACTTCTTCATCATATCTCCTATCATATTGATTCAACTTCAGGGTGATTTAAACTGATTTATGAGTACAAATCAAGCTTCTTGCACCGTTATTCATTCTGGTTTGATTTGAATCAAGAAGAAATTGCCAAATCTCCAAACAAGGTAAATAATAGTAACTTCGGTTAAAAGTGGGATAACTTCTTCATCATAACTCCTATGATCTTGATTCAACTTCAGGGTGATTCTAAACAGATTTATGAGTCCAAATCAAGCTTCTTTCATCGTGATTCATTCTAGTTTTATTAGTATCAAGAAGAAATTGCCATATCTCCAAACAGGGTAAACTGGATTCACTTCGGTTAAAAGTGGGATAACTTCTTCATCATAACTCCTATGATATTGATTCAACTTCAGGGTGATTCTAAACTGATTAATGAGTCCAAATCAAGCTTCTTACATCGGGATTCATTCTGGTTTTATTAATATCAAGAATAAATTACCAAATCAACAAACAGGGCAAACTGGAATCAATTCGGTTAAAAGTTGGGATAAGTTCTTCATCATAACTTCTATGATCTTGATTGAACTTCAGGGTGATTCTACACTGATTTATTAGTCCAAATCAATATTCTTACATCGTGATTCATTCTGGTTTTATTAGTATCCAGAAGAAATTGTCAAATCTCTAAACAGGGTAAACTGGAATCACTTCGGTTAAAAGTGGGATAACTTTTTCATCATAACTTCTATAATCTTGATTCAACTTCAGGGTGATTCTACACTGATTTATGAGTCCAAATCAAGCTTCTTACATCGTGATTCATTCTGGTTTTATTAGTATCAAGAATAAATTGCCAAATCTTCAAACAGGGTAAACTGGGATCACTTCGGTTAAAAGTGGGATAACTTCTTCATCATAAGTCCAATGATATTGATTCAACTTCAGCATGATTCTACACTGATTTATGAGTCCAAATAAATATTCTTACATCTTCATTCATTCTGGTTTGATTAGAATTAAGAAGAAATTGCCAAATCTCCAAATAGGGTATACTGGAATCACTTCTGTTAAAAGTGGAATAACTTCTTCATCATAACTCATATGATATTGATTCAACTTCAGGGTGATTATCCACTGATTTATGAGTCCAAATCAAAATTCTTACATCCTGATTCATTATGTTTTAATTAGAATCAAGAAGAAATTGCCAACTCTCCAAACACGGTAAATTGGAATCACTTCGGTTAAAATTGGGATAACTTCTTCATCATAACTCCTATGATCTTGATTCAAATTCAGGGTGATTCAAAACTTATTTATGATTCCAAATCAAGCTTCTTACATCTTGATTCATTCTGGTTTTATTAGTATCAAGAAGCAATTGCCAACTCTCCAAACAGGACAAACATGAATCACTTCGGTTAAAAGTGGGATAACTTCTTCATCATAACTCCTATGATCTTGATTCAACTTCAGGGTGATTCTAAACTGATTTATGAGTCCAAATCAAGCTTCTTACATCGTGATTCATTCTGGTTTTATTAGTATCAAGAAGAAATTGCCAAATCTCCAAACAGGGTAAACTCGATTCACTTCAGTTAAAAGTGGGATAACTTCTTCATCATAACTCCTATGATATTGATTCAACTTCAGTGTGATTCTAAACTGATTAATGAGTCTAAATCAAGCTTCTTACATCGTGATTCATTCTGGATTTATTACTATCAAGAAGAAATTACCAATTCTCAAAACAGAGCAAAATGGGATCACTTCGGTTAAAAGTGGGATAACTTCTTCATCATAAATCCAGTGATATTGATTAAACTTCAAGATCATTCTACACTGATTTATGAGTCCAAGTCAAGCTTCTTACATCTTGATTCATTCTGTTTTGATTAGAATCAAGAAGAAATTGCCAACTCTCCAAACATGGTAAATTGGAATCACTTCGGTTAAAAGTGGGATAACTTCATCATCATAACTCCTATGATCTTGATTCAAATTCAGGGTGATTCTAAACTGATTTATGAGTCCAAATCAAGCTTCTTACCTCGTGATTCATTTTGGTTTTATTTGTATCAACAAGAAATTGCCAATTCTCCAAACAGGATAAACTGGAATCACTTCGGTTAAAATTGGGATAACTTCTTCATCATAACTTCTATGATCTTGATTCAACTTCAGGGTGATTCTACACTTATTAATGAGTCCAAATCAAGCTTCTTACATCGTGATTCATTCTGCTTTTATTAGTATCAAGAATAAATTGCTAAATCTCCAAACAGGGCAAACTGGAATCCCTTCGGTTAAAAGTGGGATAACTTCTTCATCATATCTCCTATGATATTCATTCAATTTCAGGGTGATTTAAACTGATTTATGAGTACAAATCAAGCTTCTTGCATCGTGATTCATTCTGGTTTAATTTGAGTCAAGAAGAAATTTCCAAATCTCCAAAAAAGGTAAATTAGAGTAACTTCGGTTAAATGTGGGATAACTTCTTCATCATAACTCCTATGATCTTGATTCAACTTCAGGGTGATTCTAAACTTATTTTATGAGTCCAAATCAAGCTTCTTACATCGTAATTTGTTCTGGTTTTATTAGTATCAAGAAGCAATTGCCAACTCTCCAAACAGGGCAAACGGGAATCACTTCGGTTAAAAGTGGGATAACTTCTTCATCATAACTCCTATGATCTTGATTCAAATTCAGGGTGAGTCAAAACAGATTTATGAGTCCAAATCAAGCTTCTTACATCGTGATTCATTCTGGTTTTATTAGTATCAAGAAGAAATTGCCAAATCTCCAAACAGGGTAAACTAGATTCACTTTGGTTAAAAGTGGGATAACTTCTTCATCATAACTACTATGATATTGATTCAACTTCAGGGTGATTATCCAATGATTTATGAGTCCAAATCAAGCTTCATACATCGTGATTCATTCTGGTTTTATTTGTATCAAGAAAAAATTGCCAACTCTCCAAACATGGTAAATTGGAATCACTTCGGTTAAAAGTGGGACAACTTCTTCATCATAACTCCTATGATATTGATTCAAATCCAGGGTGATTCTAAACAGATTTATGAGTCCAAATCAAGCTTCTTACATCGTGATTCATTCTGGTTTTATTAGTATCAAGAAGAAATTGCTAAATCTCCAAACAGGGTAAACTGGATTCACTTCGGTTAAAAGTGGGATAACTTCTTCATCATAACTCCTATGATATTGATTCAACTTCAGGGTGATTCTAAACTGATTAATGAGTCCAAATAAAGCTTCTTACTTCGTTATTCATTCTGGTCTTATTAATATCAAGAATAAATTACCAAATCAACAAACAGGGCAAACTGGAATCAATTAGGTTAAAAGTGGGATAAGTTCTTCATCATAACTTCTATGATCTTGATTCAACTTCAGGGTGATTCTACACTGATTTATGAGTCCAAATCAAGCTTCTTACATCGTGATTCATTCTGGTTTTATTAGTATCAACAAATAAATTGCCAAATCTCCAAACAGGGCAAACTGGAATCACTTCGGTTAAAAGTGGGATAACTTCTTCATCATATCTCCTATCATATTGATTCAACTTCAGGGTGATTTAAACTGATTTATGAGTACAAATCAAGCTTCTTGCACCGTTATTCATTCTGGTTTGATTTGAATCAAGAAGAAATTGCCAAATCTCCAAACAAGGTAAATAATAGTAACTTCGGTTAAAAGTGGGATAACTTCTTCATCATAACTCCTATGATCTTGATTCAACTTCAGGGTGATTCTAAACAGATTTATGAGTCCAAATCAAGCTTCTTTCATCGTGATTCATTCTAGTTTTATTAGTATCAAGAAGAAATTGCCATATCTCCAAACAGGGTAAACTGGATTCACTTCGGTTAAAAGTGGGATAACTTCTTCATCATAACTCCTATGATATTGATTCAACTTCAGGGTGATTCTAAACTGATTAATGAGTCCAAATCAAGCTTCTTACATCGGGATTCATTCTGGTTTTATTAATATCAAGAATAAATTACCAAATCAACAAACAGGGCAAACTGGAATCAATTCGGTTAAAAGTTGGATAAGTTCTTCATCATAACTTCTATGATCTTGATTGAACTTCAGGGTTATTCTACACTGATTTATTAGTCCAAATCAATATTCTTACATCGTGATTCATTCTGGTTTTATTAGTATCCAGAAGAAATTGTCAAATCTCTAAACAGGGTAAACTGGAATCACTTCGGTTAAAAGTGGGATAACTTTTTCATCATAACTTCTATAATCTTGATTCAACTTCAGGGTGATTCTACACTGATTTATGAGTCCAAATCAAGCTTCTTACATCGTGATTCATTCTGGTTTTATTAGTATCAAGAATAAATTGCCAAATCTTCAAACAGGGTAAACTGGGATCACTTCGGTTAAAAGTGGGATAACTTCTTCATCATAAGTCCAATGATATTGATTCAACTTCAGCATGATTCTACACTGATTTATGAGTCCAAATAAATATTCTTACATCTTCATTCATTCTGGTTTGATTAGAATTAAGAAGAAATTGCCAAATCTCCAAATAGAGTATACTGGAATCACTTCTGTTAAAAGTGGAATAACTTCTTCATCATAACTCATATGATATTGATTCAACTTCAGGGTGATTATCCACTGATTTATGAGTCCAAATCAAAATTCTTACATCCTGATTCATTATGTTTTAATTAGAATCAAGAAGAAATTGCCAACTCTCCAAACACGGTAAATTGGAATCACTTCGGTTAAAATTGGGATAACTTCTTCATCATAACTCCTATGATCTTGATTCAAATTCAGGGTGATTCAAAACTTATTTATGATTCCAAATCAAGCTTCTTACATCTTGATTCATTCTGGTTTTATTAGTATCAAGAAGCAATTGCCAACTCTCCAAACAGGACAAACATGAATCACTTCGGTTAAAAGTGGGATAACTTCTTCATCATAACTCCTATGATCTTGATTCAACTTCAGGGTGATTCTAAACTGATTTATGAGTCCAAATCAAGCTTCTTACATCGTGATTCATTCTGGTTTTATTAGTATCAAGAAGAAATTGCCAAATCTCCAAACAGGGTAAACTCGATTCACTTCAGTTAAAAGTGGGATAACTTCTTCATCATAACTCCTATGATATTGATTCAACTTCAGTGTGATTCTAAACTGATTAATGAGTCTAAATCAAGCTTCTTACATCGTGATTCATTCTGGATTTATTACTATCAAGAAGAAATTACCAATTCTCAAAACAGAGCAAAATGGGATCACTTCGGTTAAAAGTGGGATAACTTCTTCATCATAAATCCAGTGATATTGATTAAACTTCAAGATCATTCTACACTGATTTATGAGTCCAAGTCAAGCTTCTTACATCTTGATTCATTCTGTTTTGATTAGAATCAAGAAGAAATTGCCAACTCTCCAAACATGGTAAATTGGAATCACTTCGGTTAAAAGTGGGATAACTTCATCATCATAACTCCTATGATCTTGATTCAAATTCAGGGTGATTCTAAACTGATTTATGAGTCCAAATCAAGCTTCTTACCTCGTGATTCATTTTGGTTTTATTTGTATCAACAAGAAATTGCCAAATCTCCAAACAGGATAAACTGGAATCACTTCGGTTAAAATTGGGATAACTTCTTCATCATAACTTCTATGATCTTGATTCAACTTCAGGGTGATTCTACACTTATTAATGAGTCCAAATCAAGCTTCTTACATCGTGATTCATTCTGCTTTTATTAGTATCAAGAATAAATTGCTAAATCTCCAAACAGGGCAAACTGGAATCCCTTCGGTTAAAAGTGGGATAACTTCTTCATCATATCTCCTATGATATTCATTCAATTTCAGGGTGATTTAAACTGATTTATGAGTACAAATCAAGCTTCTTGCATCGTGATTCATTCTGGTTTAATTTGAGTCAAGAAGAAATTTCCAAATCTCCAAACAAGGTAAATTAGAGTAACTTCGGTTAAATGTGGGATAACTTCTTCATCATAACTCCTATGATCTTGATTCAACTTCAGGGTGATTCTAAACTTATTTTATGAGTCCAAATCAAGCTTCTTACATCGTAATTCGTTCTGGTTTTATTAGTATTAAGAAGCAATTGCCAACTCTCCAAACAGGGCAAACGGGAATCACTTCGGTTAAAAGTGGGATAACTTCTTCATCATAACTCCTATGATCTTGATTCAAATTCATGGTGAGTCAAAACAGATTTATGAGTCCAAATCAAGCTTCTTACATCGTGATTCATTCTGGTTTTATTAGTATCAAGAAGAAATTGCCAAATCTCCAAACAGGGTAAACTAGATTCACTTTGGTTAAAAGTGGGATAACTTCTTCATCATAACTACTATGATATTGATTCAACTTCAGGGTGATTATCCAATGATTTATGAGTCCAAATCAAGCTTCATACATCGTGATTCATTCTGGTTTTATTTGTATCAAGAAAAAATTGCCAACTCTCCAAACATGGTAAATTGGAATCACTTCGGTTAAAAGTGGGACAACTTCTTCATCATAACTCCTATGATATTGATTCAAATCCAGGGTGATTCTAAGCTGATTTATGAGTCCAAATCAAGCTTCTTACATCGTGATTCATTCTTTTTTTTATTTGTATCAAGAAGAAATTATCAAATCTCCAAACAGGGTAAACTGGAATCACTTCGGTTAAAAGTGGGATAACTTCTTCATCATAACTCCTACGATATTGATTCAACTTCAGGGTGATTCTAAATTGATTAATGAGTCCAAATCAAGCTTCTTACATCGTGATTCATTCTGGTTTTTTTAATATCAAGAATAAACTACCAAATCACCAAACAGGGCAAATTGGAATCACTTCGGTTAAAAGTGGGATAAGTTCTTCATTATAACTCCTATGATCTTGATTAAACTTCAGGGTGATTCTACACTGATTTATGAGTCCAAATCAAGCTTCTTACATCGTGATTCATTCTGGTTTTATTAGTATCAAGAATAAATTGCCAAATCTTCAAACAGGGTAAACTGGGATCACTTCGGTTAAAAGTGGGATAACTTCTTCAATATAAGTCCAATGATATTGATTCAACTTCAGGATGATTCTACACTGATTTATGAGTCCAAATAAATATTCTTACATCTTGATTCATTCTGGTTTGATTAGAATTAAGAAGAAATTGCCAAATCTCCAAATAGAGTAAACTGGAATCACTTCTGTTAAAAGTGGAATAACATCTTCATCATAACTCCTATGATCTTCATTCAACTTCAGGGTGATTCTACACTGATTAATGAGTCCAAATCAAGCTTCTTACATCGTGATTCATTCTGGTTTTATTAGTATCAAAAATAAATTGCCAAATCTCCAAACAGGGCAAACTTGAATCACTTCGGTTAATTCAACTTCAGGGTGATCTAAACTAATTTATGAGTAGAAATCAATCTTCTTGCATCGTGATTCATTCTGGTTTGATTTGAATCAAGAAGAAATTGCCAAATCTCCAAACAAGGTAAATTAGAGTAACTTCGGTTAAAAGTGGGATAACTTCTTCATCATAACTCCTATGATCTTGATTCAACTTCAGGGTGATTCTAAACAGATTTATGAGTCCAAATCAAGCTTCTTACATCGTGATTCATTCTGGTTTTATTAGTATCAAGAAGAAATTGCTAAATCTCCAAACAGGGTAAACTGGATTCACTTCGGTTAAAAGTGGGATAACTTCTTCATCATAACTCCTATGATATTGATTCAACTTCAGGGTGATTCTAAACTGATTAATTAGTCCAAATCAAGCTTCTTACATCGTGATTCATTCTGGTTTTATTAAGATCAAGAATAAATTACCAAATCAACAAACAGGGCAAACTGGAATCAATTCAGTTAAAAGTGGGATAAGTTCTTCATCATAACTTCTATGATCTTGATTCAACTTCAGGGTGATTCTACACTGATTTATGAGTCCAAATCAAGCTTCTTACATCGTGATTCATTCTGGTTTTATTAGTATCAACAAATAAATTGCCAAATCTCCAAACAGGGCAAACTGGAATCACTTCGGTTAAAAGTGGGATA
The DNA here is from genome assembly GCA_905132885.1 of Moricandia moricandioides. Taxonomy (NCBI): domain Eukaryota; kingdom Viridiplantae; phylum Streptophyta; class Magnoliopsida; order Brassicales; family Brassicaceae; genus Moricandia; species Moricandia moricandioides. The sequence continues at coordinate 18,414 of CAJHQQ010001251.1, forward strand.
ACTTCTTCATCATATCTCCTATCATATTGATTCAACTTCAGGGTGGTTTAAACTGATTTATGAGTACAAATCAAGCTTCTTGCATCGTGATTCATTCTGGTTTGATTTGAATCAAGGCGAAATTGCCAAATCTCCAAACAAGGTAAATAATAGTAACTTCGGTTAAAAGTGGGATAACTTCTTCATCATAACTCCTATGATCTTGATTCAACTTCAGGGTGATTCTAAACAGATTTATGAGTCCAAATCAAGCTTCTTACATCGTGATTCATTCTGGTTTTATTAGTATCAAGAAGAAATTGCCAAATCTCCAAACAGGGTAAACTGGATTCACTTCGGTTAAAAGTGGATAACTTCTTCATCATAACTCCTATGATATTGATTCAACTTCAGGGTGATTCTAAACTGATTAATGAGTCCAAATCAAGCTTCTTACATCGTGATTCATTCTGGTTTTATTAATATCAAGAATAAATTACCAAATCAACAAACTGGGCAAACTGGAATCAATTCGGTTAAAAGTGGGATAAGTTCTTCATCATAACTTCTATGATCTTGATTGAACTTCAGGGTAATTCTACACTGATTTATTAGTCCAAATCAATATTCTTACATCGTGATTCATTCTGGTTTTATTAGTATCCAGAAGAAATTGTCAAATCTCTAAACAGGGTAAACTGGAATCACTTCGGTTAAAAGTGGGATAACTTTTTCATCATAACTTCTATAATCTTGATTCAACTTCAGGGTGATTCTACACTGATTTATGAGTCCAAATCAAGCTTCTTACATCGTGATTCATTCTGGTTTTATTAGTATCAAGAATAAATTGCCAAATCTTCAAACAGGGTAAACTGGGATCACTTCGGTTAAAAGTGGGATAACTTCTTCATCATAAGTTCATGATATTGATTCAACTTCAGCATGATTCTACACTAATTTATGAGTCCAAATAAATATTCTTACATCTTCATTCATTCTGGTTTGATTAGAATTAAGAAGAAATTGTCAAATCTCCAAATAGGGTATACTGGAATCACTTCTGTTAAAAGTGGAATAACTTCTTCATCATAACTCATATGATATTGATTCAACTTCAGGGTGATTATCCACTCATTTAGGAGTCCAAATCAAAATTCTTACATCCTGATTCATTATGGTTTAATTAGAATCAAGAAGAAATTGCCAACTCTCCAAACACGGTAAATTGGAATCACTGCGGTTAAAATTGGGATAACTTCTTCATCATAACTCCTATGATCTTGATTCAAATTCAGGGTGATTCAAAACTTATTTATGATTCCAAATCAAGCTTCTTACATCTTGATTCGTTCTGGTTTTATTAGTATCAAGAAGCAATTGCCAACTCTCCAAACAGGGCAAACGGGAATCACTTCGGTTAAAAGTGGGATAACTTCTTCATCATAACTTCTATGATCTTGATTCAACTTCAGGGTGATTCTAAACAGATTTATGAGTCCAAATCAAGCTTCTTACATCGTGATTCATTCTGGTTTTATTAGTATCAAGAAGAAATTGCCAAATCTCCAAACAGGATAAACTGGAATCACTTCGGTTAAAATTGGGATAACTTCTTCATCATAACTTCTATGATCTTGATTCAACTTCAGGGTGATTCTACACTTATTAATGAGTCCAAATCAAGCTTCTTACATCGTGATTCATTCTGCTTTTATTAGTGTCAAGAATAAATTGCTAAATCTCCAAACAGGGCAAACTGGAATCCCTTCGGTTAAAAGTGGGATAACTTCTTCATCATATCTCCTATGATATTCATTCAATTTCAGGGTGATTTATGAGTACAAATCAAGCTTCTTGCATCGTGATTCATTCTGGTTTGATTTGAGTCAAGAAGAAATTGCCAAATCTCCAAACAAGGTAAATTAGAGTAACTTCGGTTAAATGTGGAATAACTTCTTCATCATAACTCATATAATATTGATTCAACTTCAGGGTGATTATCCACTGATTTATGAGTCCAAATCAAAATTCTTACATCCTGATTCATTATGGTTTAATTAGAATCAAGAAGAAATTGCTAACTCTCCAAACACGGTAAATTGGAATCACTTCGGTTAAAAGTGGGATAACTTCTTCATCATAACTCCTATGATCTTGATTCAAATTCAGGGTGATTCAAAACTTATTTATGAGTCCAAATCAAGCTTCTTACATCGTGATTCATTCTGGTTTTATTTGTATCAAGAAGAAATTGCCAAATCTCCAAACAGGATAAACTGGAATCACTTCGGTTAAAAGTGGGATAACTTCTTCATCATAACTCCTATGATCTTGATTCAACTTCAGGGTGATTCTAAACATATTAATGAGTCAAAATCAAGCTTCTTACATCGTTATTCATTCTGGTTTTATTAGTATCAAGAATAAATTGCCAAATCTCCAAACAGGACAAACTGGAATCACTTCGGTTAAAAGTGGGATAACTTCTTCATCATAACTCCTATGATCTTGATTCAACTTCAGGGTGATTCTACACTGATTTATGAGTACAACTCAAGCTTCTTACATCGTGATTCATTCTGGATTTATTAGTATCAAGAAGAAATTACCAATTCTCAAAACATAGCAAAATGGGATCACTTCGGTTAAAAGTGGGATAACTTCTTCATCATAACTCCAATGATATTGATTAAACTTCAGGATGATTCTACACTGATTTATTAGTCCAAGTCAAGCTTCTTACATCTTGATTCATTCTGTTTTGATTAGAATCAAGAAGAAATTGCCAACTCTCCAAACATGGTAAATTGGAATCACTTTGGTTAAAAGTGGGATAACTTCTTCCTCATAACTCCTATGATCTTGATTCAAATTCAGGGTGATTCTAAACTGATTTATGAGTCCAAATCAAGCTTCTTACCTCGTGATTCATTTTGGTTTTATGTGTATCAAGAAGAAATTGCCAAATCTCCAAACAGGATAAACTGGAATCACTTCGGTTAAAATTGGGATAACTTCTTCATCATAACTTCTATGATCTTGATTCAACTTCAGGGTGATTCTACATTATTAATGAGTCCAAATCAAGCTTATTACATTGTGATTCATTCTGCTTTTATTAGTATCAAGAATAAATTGCTAAATCTCCAAACAGAGCAAACTGGAATCCCTTCGGTTAAAAGTGGGATAACTTCTTCATCATATATCCTATGATATTCATTCAATTTCAGGGTGATTTAAACTGATTTATGAGTACAAATCAAGCTTCTTGCATCGTGATTCATTCTGGTTTGATTTGAGTCAAGAAGAAATTGCCAAATCTCCAAACAAGGTAAATTAGAGTAACTTCGGTTAAAAGTGGGATAACTTCTTCATCATAACTCCTATGATCTTGATTCAACTTCAGGGTGATTCTAAACAGATTTATGAGTCCAAATCAAGCTTCTTACATCGTGATTCATTCTGGTTTTATTAGTATCAAGAATAAATTGCCAAATCTTCAAACAGGGTAAACTGAGATCACTTCGGTTAAAAGTGCGATAACTTCTTCATCATAAGTCCAATGATATTGATTCAACTTCAGGATGATTCTACACTGATTTATGAGTCCAAATAAATATTCTTACATCTTGATTCATTCTGTTTTGATTAGAATTAAGAAGAAATTGCCAAATCTCCAAATAGGGTAAACTGGAATCACTTCTGTTAAAAGTGGAATAACATCTTCATCATAACTCCTATGATCTTCATTCAACTTCAGGGTGATTCTACACTGATTAATGAGTCCAAATCAAGCTTCTACATCGTGATTTATTCTGGTTTTATTAGTATCAAGAAGAAATTACCAAATCTCCAAACAGGTTAACTGGATTCACTTCGGTTAAAAGTGAGATAACTTCTTCATCATAACTCTTATGATATTGATTCAACTTCAGGGTGATTATCCAATGATTTATGAGTCCAAATGAAGATTCTTACATCTTGTTTCATTATGGTTTGATTAGAATCAAGAAGAAATTTGCAACTCCCCAAACAGGGTAAATTGGAATCATTTCGGTTAAAAGTGGGACAACTTCTTCATCATAACTCCTATGATCTTGATTCAAAATCAGGGTGATTCTAAACTGATTTATGAGTCCAAATCAAGCTTCATACATCGTGATTCATTCTGGTTTTATTTGTATCAAGAAGAAATTGCCAAATCTCCAAACAGGTTAACTGGATTCACTTCGGTTAAAAGTGAGATAACTTCTTCATCATAACTCTTATGATATTGATTCAACTTCAGGGTGATTATCCAATGATTTATGAGTCCAAATCATGATTCTTACATCTTGATTCATTATGGTTTGATTAGAATCAAGAAGAAATTTCCAACTCTCCAAACAGGGTAAATTGGAATCACTTCGTTTAAAAGTGGGACAACTTCTTCATCATAACTCCTATGATCTTGATTCAAAATCAGGGTGATTCTAAACTGATTTATGAGTCCAAATCAAGCTTCATACATCGTGATTCATTCTGGTTTTATTTGTATCAAGAAGAAATTGCCAACTCTCCAAACATGGTAAATTGGAATCACTTCGGTTAAAAGTGGGACAACTTCTTCATCATAACTCCTATGATATTGATTCAAATTCAGGGTGATTCTAAGCTGATTTATGAGTCCAAATCAAGCTTCTTACATCGTGATTCATTCTTTTTTTTATTTGTATCAAGAAGAAATTATCAAATCTCCAAACAGGGTAAACTGGAATCACTTCGGTTAAAAGTGGGATAACTTCTTCATCATAACTCCTATGATATTGATTCAACTTCAGGGTGATTCTAAATTGATTAATGAGTCCAAATCAAGCTTCTTACATCATGATTCATTCTGGTTTTTTTAATATCAAGAATAAACTACCAAATCACCAAACAGGGCAAATTGGAATCACTTCGGTTAAAAGTGGGATAAGTTCTTCATTATAACTCCTATGATCTTGATTAAACTTCAGGGTGATTCTACACTGATTTATGAGTCCAAATCAAGCTTCTTACATCGTGATTCATTCTGGTTTTATTAGTATCAAGAATAAATTGCCAAATCTTCAAACAGGGTAAACTGGGATCACTTCGGTTAAAAGTGGGATAACTTCTTCAATATAAGTCCAATGATATTGATTCAACTTCAGGATGATTCTACACTGATTTATGAGTCCAAATAAATATTCTTACATCTTGATTCATTCTGGTTTGATTAGAATTACGAAGAAATTGCCAAATCTCCAAATAGGGTAAACTGGAATCACTTCTGTTAAAAGTGGAATAACATCTTCATCATAACTCCTATGATCTTCATTCAACTTCAGGGTGATTCTACACTGATTAATGAGTCCAAATCAAGCTTCTTACATCGTGATTCATTCTGGTTTTATTAGTATCAAGAATAAATTGTCAAATCTCCAAACAGGGCAAACTGGAATCACTTCGGTTAAAAGTGGGATAACTTCTTCATCATAACTCCTATGATATTGATTCAACTTCAGGGTGATTTAAACTAATTTATGAGTACAAATCAATCTTCTTGCATCGTGATTCATTCTGGTTTTATTTGAATCAAGAAGAAATTGCCAAATCTCCAAACAAGGTAAATTAGAGTAACTTCGGTTAAAAGTGGGATAACTTCTTCAACATAACTCCTATGATCTTGATTCAACTTCAGGGTGATTCTAAAATTATTTTATGAGTCCAAATCAAGCTTCTTACATCGTGATTCGTTATGGTTTTATTAGTATCAAGAAGCAATTGCCAACTCTCCAAACAGGGCAAACGGGAATCACTTCGGTTAAAAGTGGGATAACTTCTTCATCATAACTCATGTGATCTTGATTCAACTTCAGGGTGATTCTAAACTGATTTATGAGTCCAAATCAAGCTTCTTACATCGTGATTAATTCTGGTTTTATTAGTATCAAGAAGAAATTGCCAAATCTCCAAACAGGTTAACTGGATTCACTTCGGTTAAAAGTGAGATAACTTCTTCATCATAACTCTTATGATATTGATTCAACTTCAGGGTGATTATCCAATGATTTATGAGTACAAATCAAAATTCTTACATCTTGATTCATTATGGTTTGATTAGAATCAAGAAGAAATTTCCAACTCTCCAAACAGGGTAAATTGGAATCACTTCGGTTAAAAGTGGGACAACTTCTTCATCATAACTCCTATGATCTTGATTCAAAATCAGGGTGATTCTAAACTGATTTATGATTCCAAATCAAGCTTCATACATCGTGATTCATTCTGGTTTTATTTGTATCAAGAAGAAATTGCCAACTCTCCAAACATGGTAAATTGGAATCACTTCGGTTAAAAGTGGGACAACTTCTTCATCATAACTCCTATGATATTGATTCAAATTCAGGGTGATTCTAAACTGATTTATAAGTCCAAATCAAGCTTCTTACATCGTAATTCATTCTTTTTTTTTATTTGTATCAAGAAGAAATTATCAAATCTCCAAACAGGGTAAACTGGAATCACTTCGGTTAAAAGTGGGATAACTTCTTAATCATAACTCCTATGATATTGATTCAACTTCAGGGTGATTCCAAATTGATTAATGAGTCCAAATCAAGCTTCTTACATCGTGATTCATTCTGGTTTTTTTAATATCAAGAATAAACTACCAAATCACCAAACAGGGCAAACTGGAATCACTTCGGTTAAAAGTGGGATAAGTTCTTCATTATAACTCCTATGATCTTGATTAAACTTCATGGTGATTCTACACTGATTTATGAGTCCAAATCAAGCTTCTTACATCGTGATTCATTCTGGTTTTATTAGTATCAATAATAAATTGCCAAATATTCAAACAGGGTAAACTGGGATCACTTCGGTTAAAAGTGGGATAACTTCTTCAATATAAGTCCAATGATATTGATTCAACTTCAGGATGATTCTACTCTGATTTATGAGTCCAAATAAATATTCTTACATCTTGATTCATACTGGTTTGATTAGATTAAGAAGAAATTGCCAAATCTCCAAATAGGGTAAACTGGAATCACTTCTGTTAAAAGTGGAATAACATCTTCATCATAACTCCTATGATCTTCATTCAACTTCAGGGTGATTCTACACTGATTAATGAGTCCAAATCAAGCTTCTTACATCGTGATTCATTCTGGTTTTATTAGTATCAAGAATAAATTGCCAAATCTCCAAACAGGGCAAACTGGAATCACTTCGGTTAAAAGTGGGATAACTTCTTCATCATAACTCCTATGATATTGATTCAACTTCAGGGTGATTTAAACTGATTTATGAGTACAAATCAATCTTCTTGCATCGTGATTCATTCTGGTTTGATTTGAATCAAGAAGAAATTGCCAAATCTCCAAACTTGGTAAATTAGAGTAACTTCGGTTAAAAGTGGGATAACTTCTTCAACATAACTCCTATGATCTTGATTCAACTTCAGGGTGATTCTAAAATTATTTTATGAGTCCAAATCAAGCTTCTTACATCGTGATTCGTTATGGTTTTATTAGTATCAAGAAGCAATTGCCAACTCTCCAAACAGGGCAAACGGGAATCAATTCGGTTAAAAGTGGGAGAACTTCTTCATCATAACTCATGTGATCTTGATTCAACTTCAGGGTGATTCTAAACTGATTTATGAGTCCAAATCAAGCTTCTTACATCGTGATTCATTCTGGTTTTATTAGTATCAAGAAGAAATTGGCAAATCTCCAAACAAGTTAACTGGATTCACTTCGGTTAAAAGTGAGATAACTTCTTCATCAGAACTCTTATGATATTGATTCAACTTCAGGGTGATTATCCAATGATTTATGAGTCCAAATCAAGATTCTTACATCTTTATTCATTATGGTTTTATTAAAATCAAGAAGAAATCTCCAACTCTCCAAACAGGGTAAATTGGAATCACTTCGGTTAAAAGTGGGACAACTTCTTCATCATAACTCCTATGATCTTGATTCAAAATCAGTGTGATTCTAAACTTATTTATGAGTCCAAATCAAACTTCATACATCGTGATTAATTATGGTTTTATTTGTATCAAGAAGAAATTGCCAACTCTCCAAACATGGTAAATTGGAATCACTTCGGTTAAAAGTGGGACAACTTCTTCATCATAACTCCTATGATATTGATTCAAATTCAGGGTGATTCTAAACTGATTTATGAGTCCAAATCAAGCTTCTTACATCGTAATTCATTCTTTTTTTTATTTGTATCAAGAAGAAATTGTCAAATCTCCAAACAGGGTAAACTGGAATCACTTCGGTTAAAAGTGGGATAACTTCTTCATCATAACTCCTATGATCTTGATTCAACTTCAGGGTGATTATACACTGATTTATGAGTCCGAATCAAGCTTCTTACATCGTGATTCATTCTGGTTTTATTAGTATCAAGAATAAATTGCCAAATCTTCAAACTGGGTAAACTAGGATCACTTCGGTTAAAAGTGGGATAACTTCTTCATCATAAGTCCAATGATATTTATTCAACTTCAGGATGATTCTACACTGATTTATGAGTCCAAATAAATATTCTTACATCTTGATTCATTATGGTTTGATAAGAATTAAGAAGAAATTGCCAAATCTCCAAATAGGGTAAACTGGAATCACTTCTGTTAAAAGTGGAATAACATCTTCATCATAACTCCTATGATGTTGATTCAACTTCAGGGTGATTATCCACTGATTTATGAGTCCAAATAAAAATTCTTACATCCTGATTCATTATGGTTTGATTAGAATCAAGAAAAAAATTGCCAACTCTCCAAACACGGTAAATTGGAATCACTTCGGTTAAAAGTGGCATAACTTCTTCATCATAATTCCTATAATCTTGATTCAAATTCAGGGTGATTCAAAACTTATTTATGAGTCCAAATCAAGGTTCTTACATCGTGATTCATTCTGGTTTTATTTGTATCAAGAAGAAATTGCCAAATCTCCAAACAGGGTAAACTGGAATCACTTCGGTTAAAAGTGGGATAACTTCTTCATCATAACTCATATGATCTTGATTCAACTTCAGGGTGATTCTAAACATATTAATGAGTCCAAATCAAGCTTCTTACATCGTTATTCATTCTTTTTTTATTACTATCAAGAAGAAATTACCAAATGTCAAAACAGAGCAAAATGGGATCACTTCGGTTAAATGTGGGATAACTTCTTCATCATAACTCCAATGATATTCATTAAACTTCAGGATGATTCTACACTGATTTATGAGTCCAAATCAAGCTTCTACATCTTGATTCATTCTGGTTTGATTAGAATGAAGAAGAAATTACCAACTCTCCAAACAGGGTAAATAGGAATCACTTCGGTTAAAAGGGGGATAACTTCTTCATCATAACTCCTATGATCTTGATTCAAATTCAGGGTGATTCTAAACTGATTTATGAGTCAAAATCAAGCTTCTTACATCGTGATTCATTCTGGTTTTATTTTTATCAAGAAAAAATTGCCAAATCTCCAAAAAGAGTAAACGGGCATCACTTCGGTTAAAAGTGGGATAACTTCTTCATCATAACTCCTATGATCTTGATTCAACTTCAGGGTGATTCTAAGCTGATTAATGAATCCAAATCCAGTTTCTTACATCGTGATTCATTCTGGTTTTATTAGTATCAATAATAAATTGCCAAATCTCCAAACAGGGCAAACTAGAATCACTTCGGTTAGAAGTGGGATAACTTCTTTATCATAACTCCTATGATATTGATTCAACTTCAGGGTGATTTACACTGATTTATGAGTACAAATCAAGCTTCTTACATCGTGATTCATTCTGTTTTGATTTGAATCAAGAAGAAATTGCCAAATCTCCAAACAGGGTAAACTGGAATCACTTCGGTTAAAAGTGGAATAACTTCTTCATCATAAGTCCAATGATATTGATTCAACTTCAGGATGATTCTGCACTGATTTATGAGTCCAAATCAAGCTTCTTACATCTTGATTCATTCTGGTTTCATTAGAATCAAGAAAAAATTGCTAAATCTCCAAACAAGGTAAATTGGAGTCACTTCGGTTAAAAGTGGGATAACTTCTTCATCATAACTCCTATGATCTTGATTCAACTTCAGGGTGATTCTAAGCTGATTAATGAATCCAAATCAAGTTTCTTACATCGTGATTCATTCTGGTTTTATTAGTATCAATAATAAATTGCCAAATCTCCAAACAGGGCAAACTAGAATCACTTCGGTTAGAAGTGGGATAACTTCTTTATCATAACTCCTATGATATTGATTCAACTTCAGGGTGATTTACACTGATTTATGAGTACAAATCAAGCTTCTTACATCGTGATTCATTCTGTTTTGATTTGAATCAAGAAGAAATTGCCAAATCTCCAAACAGGGTAAACTGGAATCACTTCGGTTAAAAGTGGAATAACTTCTTCATCATAAGTCCAATGATATTGATTCAACTTCAGGATGATTCTGCACTGATTTATGAGTCCAAATCAAGCTTCTTACATCTTGATTCATTCTGGTTTCATTAGAATCAAGAAAAAATTGCTAAATCTCCAAACAAGGTAAATTGGAGTCACTTCGGTTAAAAGTGGGATAACTTCTTCATCATAACTCCTATGATCTTGATTCAACTTCAGGGTGATTATACACTGATTTATGAGTCCAAATCAAGCTTCTTACATCGTGATTCATTCTGGTTTTATTAGTATCAAGAATAAATTGCCAAATCTTCAAACAGGGTAAACTGGGATCACTTCGGTTAAAAGTGGGATAACTTCTTCATCATAAGTCCAATGATATTGATTCGACTTCAGGATGATACTACACTGATTTATGAGTCCAAATAAATATTCTTACATCTTGATTCATTCTGGTTTGATTAGAATTAAGAAGAAATTGTCAAATCTCCAAATGGGGTAAACTGGAATCACTTCTGTTAAAAGTGGAATAACATCTTCATCATAACTCCTATGATGTTGATTCAACTTCAGGGTGATTATCCACTGATTTATGAGTCCAAATCAAAATTCTTACATCCTGATTCATTATGGTTTGATTAGAATCAAGAAGAAATTGCCAACTCTCCAAACACGGTAAATTGGAATCACTTCGGTTAAAAGTGGGATAACTTCTTCATCATAATTCCTATGATCTTGATTCAAATTCAGGGTGATTCAAAACTTATTTATTAGTCCAAATCAATGTTCTTACATCGTGATTCATTCTGGTTTTATTTGTATCAAGAAGAAATTGCCAAATCTCCAAACAGGGTAAATTGGAATCACTTCCGTTAAAAGTGGGATAACTTCTTCATCATAACTCCTATGATCTTGATTCAACTTCAGGGTGATTCTAAACATATTAATGATTCCAAATCAAGCTTCTTACATAGTTATTCATTCTGGTTTTATTAGTATCAAGAATAAATTGCCAAATCTCCAAACAGGGCAAACTGGAATCACTTCGGTTAAAAGTGGGATAACTTCTTCATCATAACTCCTATGATCTTGATTCAACTTCAGGGTAATTCAACACTGATTTATGAGTACAAATCAAGCTTCTTACATCGTGATTCATTCTGGATTTATTAGTATCAAGAAGAAATTACCAAAATCTCAAAACAGAGCAAAATGGGATCACTTCGGTTAAAAGTGGGATAACTTCTTCATAATAACTCCAATGATATTCATTAAACTTCAGGATGATTCTACATTGATTTATGAGTCCAAATCAATCTTCTTACATCTTGATTCATTCTGGTTTTATTAGTATCAAGAAGAAATTGCCAACTCTCCAAACAGGGTAAATTGGAATCACTTCGGTTAAAAGGGGGATAACTTCTTCATCATAACTCCTATGATCTTGATTCAAATTCAGGGTGATTCTAAACTGATTTAGGAGTCAAAATCAAGCTTCTTACATCGTGATTCATTCTGTTTTTTTTTTATCAAGAAGAAATTGTCAAATCTCCAAAAAGGGTAAACTGGAATCACTTCGGTTAAAAGTGGGATAACTTCTTCATCATAACTCCTATGATCTTGATTCAACTTCAGGGTGATTCTAAACTGATTAATGAGTCCAAATCAAGCTTTTTACATTGTGATTCATTCTCGTTTTATTAGTATCAAGAATAAATTGCTAAATCTCCAAACAGGACAAACATGAATCACTTCGGTTAGAAGTGGGATAACTTCTTCATCAGAACTCCTATGATATTGATTCAACTTCAGGGTGATTTACACTGATTTATGAGTACAAATCAAGCTTCTTACATCGTGATTCATTCTGTTTTGATTTGAATCAAGAATAAATTGCCAAATCTCCAAACAGGGTAAACTGGAATCACTTCGGTTAAAAGTGGAATAACTTCTTCATCATAAATCCAATGATATTGATTCAACTTCAGGATGATTCTGCACTTATTTATGAGTCCAAATCAAGCTTCTTACATCTTGATTCATTCTGGTTTCATTAGAATCAAGAAGAAATTGCCAAATCTCCAAACAAGGTAAATTGGAGTCACTTCGGTTAAAAGTGGGATAACTTCTTCATCATAACTCCTATGATCTTGATTCAACATCAGGGTTATTCTAAACTTATTTATGACTCAAAATCAAGCTTCTTACATCGTGATTCGTTCTGGTTTTATTAGCATCAAGAAGAAATTGCCAAATCTCCAAACAAGGTAAACTAGAATCACTTCGGTTAAAAGTGAGATAACTTCTTCATCATAACTCCTATGATCTTGATTCAACTTCAGGGTGATTCTAAACTGATTAATGTGTCCAAATTAAGCTTCTTACATCGTGATTCATTCTGGTTTTATTAGTATCAAGAATAGATTGCCAAATCTCCAAACAGGGCAAATTGGAATCACTTCGGTTAAAAGTGGGATAACTTCATCATAATAACTCCTATGATATTGATTCAACTTCAGGGTGATTCTAAACTGATTTATGAGTCCAAATAAAGCTTCTTACATCTTGATTCATTCTGGTTTAATTAGTATCAAGAAGAAATTTCTAAATCTCCAAACAGGGTAAACTGGATTCACTTCGGTTAAAAGTGGGATAACTTCTTCATCATAACTCCTATGATATTGATTCAACTTCAGGGTGATTATCCACTAATTTATGAGTCCAAATCAAGATTCTTACATCTTGATTCACTATGGTTTGATTGGTATCAAGAAGATATTGCCAACTCTCCAAAAAGGGTAAATTGGAATCGCTTCGGTTAAAAGTGGGATAACTTCTTCATCATAACTCCTATGATCTTGATTCAAATTCAGGGTGATTCTAAACTGATTTATGGGTAAATTGGAATCACTTCGGTTAAAAGTGGGATAACTTCTTCATCATAACTCCTATGATCTTGATTCAAATTCAGGGTGATTCTAAACTGATTTTATGAGTCCAAATCAAGCTTCTTACATCGTGATTCATTCTGGTTTTATTTGTATCAAGAAGAAATTGCCAAATCTCCAAACAGGGCAAACTGGAATCACTTCGGTTAAAAGTGGGATAACTTCTACATCATAACTCCTATGATATTGATTCAACTTAATGGTGATTTAAACTGATTTATTAGTACAAATCAAGCTTCTTACATCGTGATTCATTATGGTTTGATTTAAATCAAGAAGAAATTGCCAAAACTCCAAACAGGGTAAACTGGAATCACTTTGGTTAAAAGTGGAATAACTTTTTCATCATAAGTCCAATGATATTGATTCAACTTCAGGATGATTCTGCACTGATTTATGAGTCCAAATCAAGCTTCTTACATCTTGATTCATTCTGGTTTCATTAGAATCAAGAAAAAATTGCTAAATCTCCAAACAAGGTAAATTGGAGTCACTTCGGTTAAAAGTGGGATAACTTCTTCATCATAACTCCTATGATCTTGATTCAACTTCAGGGTGATTCTAAACTTATTTAAGAGTCCAAATCAAGCTTCTTAGATCGTGATTCGTTCTGGTTTTATTAGTATCAAGAATAAATTGCCAAATCTCCAAACAGAGCAAACTGGAATCACTTCGGTTAAAAGTGGGATAACTTCTTCATCATAACTCCTATGATCTTGATTCAACTTCAGGGTGATTATACACTGATTTATGAGTCCAAATCAAGCTTCTTACATCGTGATTCATTCTGGTTTTATTAGTATCAAGAATAAATTGCCAAATCTTCAAACAGGGTAAACTGGGATCACTTCGGTTAAAAGTGGGATAACTTCTTCATCATAAGTCCAATGATATTGATTCAACTTCAGGATGATACTACACTGATTTATGAGTCCAAATAAATATTCTTACATCTTGATTCATTCTGGTTTGATTAGAATTAAGAAGAAATTGTGAAATCTCCAAATAGGGTAAACTGGAATCACTTCTGTTAAAAGTGGAATAACATCTTCATCATAACTCCTATGATGTTGATTCAACTTCAGGGTGATTATCCACTGATTTATGAGTCCAAATCAAAATTCTTACATCCTGATTCATTATGGTTTGATTAGAATCAAGAAGAAATTGCCAACTCTCCAAACACGGTAAATTGGAATCACTTCGGTTAAAAGTGGGATAACTTCTTCATCATAATTCCTATGATCTTGATTCAAATTCAGGGTGATTCAAAACTTATTTATTAGTCCAAATCAAGGTTCTTACATCGTGATTCATTCTGGTTTTATTTGTATCAAGAAGAAATTGCCAAATCTCCAAACAGGGTAAATTGGAATCACTTCCGTTAAAAGTGGGATAACTTCTTCATCATAACTCCTATGATCTTGATTCAACTTCAGGGTGATTCTAAACATATTAATGAGTCCAAATCAAGCTTCTTATATAGTTATTCATTCTGGTTTTATTAGTATCAAGAATAAATTGCCAAATCTCCAAACAGGGCAAACTGGAATCACTTCGGTTAAAAGTGGGATAACTTCTTCATCATAACTCCTATGATCTTGATTCAACTTCAGGGTAATTCAACACTGATTTATGAGTACAAATCAAGCTTCTTACATCGTGATTCATTCTGGATTTATTAGTATCAAGAAGAAATTACCAAAATCTCAAAACAGAGCAAAATGGGATCACTTCGGTTAAAAGTGGGATAACTTCTTCATCATAACTCCAATGATATTCATTAAACTTCAGGATGATTCTACATTGATTTATGAGTCCAAATCAAGCTTCTTACATCTTGATTCATTCTGGTTTTATTAGTATCAAGAAGAAATTGCCAACTCTCCAAACAGGGTAAATTGGAATCACTTCGGTTAAATGGGGGATAACTTCTTCATCATAACTCCTATGATCTTGATTCAAATTCAGGGTGATTCTAAACTGATTTAGGAGTCAAAATCAAGCTTCTTACATCGTGATTCATTCTGGGTTTTTTTTGTCAAGAAGAAATTGTCAAATCTCCAAAAAGGGTAAACTGGAATCACTTCGGTTAAAAGTGGGATAACTTCTTCATCATAACTCCTATGAACTTGATTCAACTTCAGGGTGATTCTAAACTGATTAATGAGTCCAAATCAAGCTTTTTACATTGTGATTCATTCTCGTTTTATTAGTATCAAGAATAAATTGCTAAATCTCCAAACAGGACAAACAGGAATCACTTCGGTTAGAAGTGGGATAACTTCTTCATCAGAACTCCTATGATATTGATTCAACTTCAGGGTAATTTACACTGATTTATGAGTACAAATCAAGCTTCTTACATCGTGATTCATTCTGTTTTGATTTGAATCAAGAATAAATTGCCAAATCTCCAAACAGGGTAAACTGGAATCACTTCGGTTAAAAGTGGAATAACTTCTTCATCATAAATCCAATGATATTGATTCAACTTCAGGATGATTCTGTACTTATTTATGAGTCCAAATCAAGCTTCTTACATCTTGATTCATTCTGGTTTCATTAGAATCAAGAAGAAATTGCCAAATCTCCAAACAAGGTAAATTGGAGTCACTTCGGTTAAAAGTGGGATAACTTCTTCATCATAACTCCTATGATCTTGATTCAACATCAGGGTTATTCTAAACTTATTTATGACTCAAAATCAAGCTTCTTACATCGTGATTCGTTCTGGTTTTATTAGTATCAAGAAGAAATTGCCAAATCTCCAAACAAGGTAAACTAGAATCACTTCGGTTAAAAGTGAGATAACTTCTTCATCATAACTCCTATGATCTTGATTCAACTTCAGGGTGATTCTAAACTGATTAATGTGTCCAAATTAAGCTTCTTACATCGTGATTCATTCTGGTTTTATTAGTATCAAGAATAGATTGCCAAATCTCCAAACAGGACAAATTGGAATCACTTCGGTTAAAAGTGGGATAACTTCATCATAATAACTCCTATGATCTTAATTCAACTTCAGGGTGATTCTAAACTGATTTATGAGTCCAAATAAAGCTTCTTACATCTTGATTCATTCTGGTTTAATTAGTATCAAGAAGAAATTTCTAAATCTCCAAACAGGGTAAACTGGATTCACTTCGGTTAAAAGTGGGATAACTTCTTCATCATAACTCCTATGATATTGATTCAACTTCAGGGTGATTATCCACTAATTTATGAGTCCAAATCAAGATTCTTACATCTTGATTCACTATGGTTTGATTGGTATCAAGAAGATATTGCCAACTCTCCAAAAAGGGTAAATTGGAATCGCTTCGGTTAAAAGTGGGATAACTTCTTCATCATAACTCCTATGATCTTGATTCAAATTCAGGGTGATTCTAAACTGATTTATGGGTAAATTGGAATCACTTCGGTTAAAAGTGGGATAACTTCTTCATCATAACTCCTATGATCTTGATTCAAATTCAGGGTGATTCTAAACTGATTTTATGAGTCCAAATCAAGCTTCTTACATCGTGATTCATTCTGGTTTTATTTGTATCAAGAAGAAATTGCCAAATCTCCAAACAGGGCAAACTGGAATCACTTCGGTTAAAAGTGGGATAACTTCTACATCATAACTCCTATGATATTGATTCAACTTAATGGTGATTTAAACTGATTTATTAGTACAAATCAAGCTTCTTACATCGTGATTCATTATGGTTTGATTTAAATCAAGAAGAAATTGCCAAAACTCCAAACAGGGTAAACTGGAATCACTTTGGTTAAAAGTGGAATAACTTTTTCATCATAAGTCCAATGATATTGATTCAACTTCTGGTTGATTCTGCACTGATTTATGAGTCTAAATCAATCTTCTTACATCTTGATTCATTCTGGTTTGATTAGAATCAAGAAGAAATTGGCAAATTTCCAAATAAGGTAAATTAGAGTAACTTCGGTTAAAAGTGGGATAACTTCTTCATCATAACTCCTATGATCTTGATTCAACTTCAGGGTGATTCTAAACTTATTTATGAGTAAAAATCAAGATTCTTACATCGTGATTCGTTCTGGTTTTATTAGTATCAAGAAGAAATTGTCAAATCTCCAAACAGGATAAACTTGAATCACTTCGGTTAAAAGTTGGATAACTTCTTCATCATAACTCCTATGATCTTGATTCAACTTCAGGGTGATTCTACACTGATTTATGAGTCTAAATCAAGATTCTTACATCTTGATTCATTCTGGTTTGATAAGAATCAAGAAGAAATTGCCAAATCTCCTAACAGGGCAAACTGGAATCACTTCGGTTAAAAGTGCGATAACTTCTTCATCATAACTCCTATGATATTGATTCAACTTCAGGGTGATTATCCACTTATTCATGAGTCCAAATCAACATTCTTACATCTTGAATCATTATGATTTGATTAGAATCAAGAAGAAATTGCCAACTCTCCAAACAGGGTAAATTGGAATCACTTCGGTTAAAAGTGGGATAACTTCTTCATCATAACTCATATGATCTTGATTCAAATTCAGGGTTATTCTAAACTGATTATGAGTCCAAATCAAGCTTCTTACATCATGATTCATTATGGTTTTATTTGTATCAAGAAGAAATTTCCAAATCTCCAAACAGGGTAAACTGGAATCACTTTGGTTAAAAGTAGGATAACTTCTTCATCATAACTCCTGTGATATTGATTCAACTTCAGGATTATTCTACACTGATTTATGAGTCCAGATCAAGCTTCTTACATCTTGATTCATTCTGGTTTTATTAGTATCCAGAAGAAATTGTCAAATCTCCAAATATGGCAAACTGGGATCACTTCGGTTAAAAGTGGGATAACTTCTTCATCATAACTCCAATGATAGTAATTCAACTTCAGGATTATTCTACACTGATTTATGAGTCCAAATAAAGCTTCTTACATCTTGATTCATTCTGGTTTGATTAGAATCAAGAAGAAATTGTCAAATCTCGAAACAGGGTAAACTGGATTCACTTCAAATAAAAGTGGGATAACTTCTTCATTATAACTCCTAGGATATTGATTCAACTTCAAGGTGATTATCCACGGATTTATGATTCCAAATCAAGATTCTTACATCTTAATTCATTATGGTTTAATTAGAATCAAGAAGAAACTGTGAACTCTCCAAACATGACAAATTGGAGACACTTCGGTTAAAAGTGGGATACCTTCTTCACCATAACTCCTATGATCTTGATTCAAATTCAGGGTGATTCTACACTGATTTATGAGTCCAAATCAAGCTTCTTACATCGTGATTCATTCTGGTTTTATTAGTATCAAGAAGAAATTGCCAAATCTCCAAACAGGACAAACTGGGACCACTTCGGTTAAAAGTGGGATAACTTCTTCATCATAACTCCAATGATATTGATTCAACTTCAAGATTATTCTACACTGATTTATGAGTCCAAATCAAGCTTCTTACATCTTGATTTATTCTGGTTTTATTAGTATCAAGAAGAAATTGCCAAATCTCCAAATAGGGCAAACTAGGATCACTTCGGTTAAAAGTGCAATAACTTCTTCATCATAACTCCAATGATATTAATTCAACTTCAGGATTATTCTACACTGATTTATGATTCCAAATAAAGCTTCTTACATCTTGATTCATTATGGTTTGATTAGAATCAAGAAGAAATTTCCAACTCTCCAAACAGGGTAAATTGGAATCACTTCGGTTAAAAGTGGGATAACTTCTTCATCATAACTCCGATGATCTTGATTCAACTTCAGGGTGATTCTAAACATATTAATGAGTCCAAATCAAGCTTCTTACATCGTTATTCATTCTGGTTTATTACTATCAAGAATAAATTTCCAAATCTCCAAACATGACAAACTGGAATCACTTCGGTTAGAAGTGGGATAACTTCTTCATCATAACTCCTATGATCTTGATTCAACTTCAGGGTGATTCAACACTGATTTATGAGTACAAATCAAGCTTCTTACATCGTGATTCATTCTGGATTTATTAGTATCAAGAAGAAATTACCAAATCTCAAAATAGAGCAAAATGGGATCACTTCGGTTAAAAGTGGGATAACTTCTTCATCATAACTCCAATGATATTCATTAAACTTCAGGATGATTCTACACTGATTTATGAGTCCAAATCAAGCTTCTTACATCTTGATTCATTCTGGTTTGATTAGAATCAAGAAGAAATTGCCAACTCTCCAAACAGGGTAAATTGGAATCACTTCGGTTAAAAGGGGGATAACTTCTTCATCATAACTCCTATGATCTTGATTCAAATTCAGGGTGATTCTAAACTGATTTATGAGTCCAAATCAAGCTTCTTACATCGTGATTCATTCTGGTTTTATTTTTATCAAGAAGAAATTGCCAAATCTCCAAAAAGGGTAAACTGGAATCACTTCGGTTAAAAGTGGGATAAGTTCTTCATCATAACTCCTATGATCTTGATTCAACTTCAGGGTGATTCTAAACTGATTAATGAGTCCAAATCAAGCTTCTTACATCGTGATTCATTCTGGTTTTATTAGTATCAAGAATAAATTACCAAATCTTCAAACAGGGCAAACTGGAATCACTTCGGTTAGAAGTGGGATAACTTCTTCATCATAACTCCTATGATATTGATTCAACTTCAGGGTATTTTACACTAATTTATGAGTACAAATCAAGCTTCTTACATCGTGATTCATTCTGTTTTGATTTGAATCAAGAATAAATTGCCAAATCTCCAAACAAGGTAAACTGGAATCACTTCGGTTAAAAGTGGAATAACTTCTTCATCATAAGTCCAATGATATTGATTCAAGCTTCTTACATGTTGATTCATTCTGGTTTCATTAGAATCAAGAAGAGATTGCCAAATCTCCAAACAAGGTAAATTGGAGTCACTTCGGTTAAAAGTGGGATAACTTCTTCATCATAACTCCTATGATCTTGATTCAACATCAGGGTTATTCTAAACTTATTTATGACTCAAAATCAAGCTTCTTACATCGTGATTCGTTCTGGTTTTATTAGTATCAAGAAGAAATAGTCAAATCTCCAAACAAGGTAAACTAGAATCACTTCGGTTAAAAGTGAGATAACTTCTTCATCATAACTCCTATGATCTTGATTCAAATTCAGGGTGATTTTTAAATGATTAATGAGTCCAAATTAAGATTCTTAAATCGTGATTCATTTTGGTTTTATTAGTATCAAGAATAGCTTGCCAAATCTCCAAAGAGGGCAAATTGGAATCACTTCGGTTAAAAGTGGGATAACTTCATCATCATAACTCCTATGATCTTGATTCAACTTCAGGGTGATTCTAAACTGATTTATGAGTCCAAATCAAGCTTCTTACATCTTGATTCATTCTGGTTTCATTAGAATCAAGAAGAAATTGCCAAATCTCCAAACCAGGTAAATTGGAGTCACTTCGGTTAAAAGTGGGATAACTTCTTCATCATAACTCCTATGATCTTGATTGAACATCAGGGTTATTCTAAACTTATTTATCACTCAAAATCAAGCTTCTTACATCGTGATTCGTTCTGGTTTTATTTGTATCAAGAAGAAATTGCCAAATCTCCAAACAAGGTAAACTAGAATCACTTCGGTTAAAAGTGAGATAACTTCTTCATCATAACTCCTATGATCTTGATTCAAATTCAGGGTGATTCTAAACTGATTAGTGAGTCTAAATTAAGCTTCTTACATATTCATTCTGGTTTTATTAGTATCAAGAATAGATTGCCAAATCTCCAAACAGGGCAAATTGGAATCACTTCGGTTAAAAGTGGGATAACTTCATCATCATAACTCCTATGATCTTGATTCAAATTCAGGGTGATTCTAAACTGATTTATGAATAAATTGAAATCACTTCGGTTAAAAGTGGGATAACTTCTTCATCATAACTCCTATGATCTTGATTCAAATTCAGGGTGATTCTAATCTGATTTATGAGTCCAAATCAAGCTTCTTACATCGTGATTCATTCTGGTTTTATTTGTATCAAGAAGAAATTGCCAAATCTCCAAACAGGGCAAACTGGAATCACTTCGGTTAAAAGTGGGATAACTTCTACATCATAATTCCTATGATATTGATTCAACTTAATGGTGATTTAAACTGATTTATTAGTACAAATCAAGCTTCTTACATCGTGATTCATTATGGTTTGATTTACATCAAGAAGAAATTGCCAAAACTCCAAACAGGGTAAACTGGAATCACTTTGGTTAAAAGTGGAATAACTTTTTCATCATAAGTCCAATGATATTGATTCAACTTCAGGATGATTCTGCACTGATTTATGAGTCCAAATCAATCTTCTTACATCTTGATTCATTCTGGTTTGATTAGAATCAAGAAGAAATTGGCAAATGGGAAATCGGCCAATTCCTACGTCAACAGGGGCCAATGGTCCCGATCAGTACATAAACACATCACATGTGCGAAAACATACATCAACTAGTACAAAATTCAATTTTCATACATGAACTTTCAAAATTTGGTTTTAACATACATTGACTTAATTTCCGTTAGTCAAACGTTACAAAATATGAGTTGTCTTTAACCCGGTAACAAAAAATCGGTCGTTTCCTACATCAACATAGGCTATGTTTGTGTTTGGGTCAGGTTCAGGTATTTAGGATACAAATAAGACACGAAATATCCAACTCGCATCAAATTTAGCTAAACTTCATCATATTTATCTAAATCTTTGAAAAATAACTAAAATAAAATTATTAATAATTAAAATAAAATACTTTTAAACTCTAAATCCTATATGTAAAGCTTCATATTACTTGGAAATGTTAGCGGGTTAACGAGAACTCATATTTGTAACGTTTGACTAACGGAAATTAGTTCAATGTATGTTAAAACCAAATTTTGAAAGTTCATGTATGGAAATTGAATTTCATAATGGTTGATGTATGTTTTCGCACAGGTGACGTGTTTATGTACTAATCGGGACCTATAATCTCTGTTGACGTAGGAATTGGCCTATTTCCCATTGGCAAATCTCCAAATAAGATAAATTAGAGCAACTTCGGTTAAAAGTGGGATAACTTATTCATCATAACTCCTATGATCTTGATTCAACTTCAGGGTGATTCTAAACTTATTTATGAGTACAAATCAAGATTCTTACATCGTGATTCGTTCTGGTTTTATTAGTATCAAGAAGAAATTGTCAAATCTCCAAACAGGATAAACTGAAATCACTTCGGTTAAAATTGGGATAACTTCTTCATCATAACTCCTATGATCTTGATTCAACTTCATGGTGATTCTAAACTGATTAATGAGTCCAAATTAAGCTTCTTACATCGTGACTCATTCTGATTTTATTTGTATCAAGAAGAAATTGCCAAATCTCCAAACAGGGTAAACTGGAATCACTTCGGTTAAAAGTGGGATAACTTCTTCATCATAACTCCTATGATCTTGATTCAACTTCAGGGTGATTATACACTGATTTATGAGTCCAAATCAAGCTTCTTACATCGTGATTCATTCTGGTTTTATTAGTATCAAGAATAAATTGCCAAATCTTCAAACAGGGTAAACTGAGATCACTTCGGTTAAAAGTGCGATAACTTCTTCATCATAAGTCCAATGATATTGATTCAACTTCAGGATGATTCTACACTGATTTATGAGTCCAAATAAATATTCTTACATCTTGATTCATTTTGGTTTGATTAGAATTAAGAAGAAATTGTCAAATCTCCAAATAGGGTAAAATGGAATCACTTCTGTAAAACGTGGAATAACATCTTCATCATAACTCCTATGATGTTGATTCAACTTCAGGGTGATTATCCACTGATTAATGAGTCCAAATAAAAATTCTTACATCCTGATTCATTATGGTTTGATTAGAATCAAGAAGAAATTGCCAACTCTCCAAACACGGTAAATTGGAATCACTTCGGCTAAAAGTGGGATAACTTCTTCATTATAATTCCTATGATCTTGATTAAAATTCAGGGTGATTCAAAACTTATTTATGAGTCCAAATCAAGGTTCTTACATCGTGATTCATTCTGGTTTTATTTGTATCAAGAAGAAATTGCCAAATCTCCAAACAGGGTAAACTGGAATCGCTTCGGTTAAAAGTGGGATAACTTCTTCATCATAACTCCTATGATCTTGATTCAACTTCAGGGTGATTCTAAACATATTAATGAGTCCAAATCAAGCTTCTTACATCGTTATTCATTCTGGTTTTATTAGTATCAAGAATAAATTGCCAAATCTCCAAACAGGGCAAACTGGAATCACTTCGGTTAAAAGTGGGATAACTTCTTCATCATAACTCCTATGATGTTGATTCAACTTCAGGGTGATTCAACACTGATTTATGAGTACAAATCAAGCTTCTTACATCGTGATTCATTCTGGATTTATTAGTATCAAGAAGAAATTACCAAATCTCAAAACAGAGCAAAATGGGATCACTTCGGTTAAAAGTGGGATAACTTCTTCATCATAACTCTAATGATATTCATTAAACTTCAGGATGATTCTACACTGATTTATGAGTCCAAATAAAGCTTCTTACATCTTGATTCATTCTGGTTTGATTAGAATCAAGAAGAAATTGCCAACTCTCCAAACAGGGTAAATTGGAATCACTTCGGTTAAAAGGGGGATAACTTCTTCATCATAACTCCTATGATCTTGATTCAAATTCAGGGTGATTCTAAACAGATTTATGAGTCCAGGTCAAGCTTCTTACATCGTGATTCATTCTGGTTTTATTTTTATCAAGAAGAAATTGTCAAATCTCCAAAAAGAGTAAACTGGAATCACTTCGGTTAAAAGTGGGATAACTTCTTCATCATAACTCCTATGATCTTGATTCAACTTCAGGGTGATTCTAAACTGATTAATGAGTCCAAATCAAGCTTCTTACATCGTAATTCATTCTGTTTTATTAGTATCAAGAATAAATTGCCAAATCTCCAAACAGGACAAACTGGAATCACTTCGGTTAGAAGTGGGATAACTTCTTCATCATAACTCCTATGATTTTGATTCAACTTCAGGGTGATTTACACTGATTTATGAGTACAAATCAAGCTTCTTACATCGTGATTCATTCTTTTTGATTTGAATCCAGAATAAATTGCCAAATCTCCAAACTGGGTAAACTGGAATCACTTCGGTTAAAAGTGGGATAACTTCTTCATCATAACTCCTATGATCTTGATTCAACTTCAGGGTGATTGTAAACATATTAATGAGTCCAAGTCAAGCTTCTTACATCGTTATTCATTCTGGTTTTATTAGTATCAAGAAGAAATTGTCAAATCTCCAAACAGGGTAAACTGGAATCACTTCGGTTAAAAGTGGGACAACTTCTTCATCATAACTCCTATAATCTTGATTTAAATTCAGGATGATTCTGAACTGATTTATGATTCCAAATCAAGCTTCTTACATCTTGATTCATTCTGGTATCATTAGAATCAAGAAGAAATTGCCAAATTTTCAAACAAGGTAAATTGGAGTCACTTCGGTTAAAAGTGGGATAACTTCTTCATCATAACTCCTATGATCTTGATTCAACATCAGGGTTATTCTAAACTTATTTATGACTCAAAATCAAGCTTCTTACATCGTGATTCGTTCTGGTTTTATTAGTATCAAGAAGAAATTGCCAAATCTCCAAACAAGGTAAACTAGAATCACTTCGGTTAAAAGTGAGATAACTTCTTCATCATAACTCCTATGATCTTGATTCAACTTCAGGGTGATTCTAAACTGATTAATGAGTCCAAATTAAGCTTCTTACATCGTGATTCATTCTGGTTTTATTAGTATCAAGAATAGATTGCCAAATCTCCAAACAGGGCAAATTGGAATCACTTCGGTTAAAAGTGGGATAACTTCATCATCATAACTGTGATTTTTAGAGAATATAGGAGAGATTAGACTGGAAACATGATGAACTTGCTCAAGAACATGAATAACAGCAAGAGAGAGAAGGAATTTCGTGTGAGAGAGAGAGAGAGAGAGAGAGAGAGAGAGAGAGAGAGAGAGAGGCAGAGAATAGAGAAGTGAATTGTTTATTCAACTTAATTTTCTGGTCACCACAATATGTCTTTAAATAGAGAGACAAGAAACCTAGGAAACTAATAAACAAAGGAGCTACAAGAATAAGATTAAAATAAGGCAGGACAGTCCAAATGGTCCCAACTGTCTCAGACCAGAGAGAAAGGGACAGGACCTAACGTCCCACACAGTCTGTCTCCTTATATCTACATGTGATCTCTCCCTTTTTCAAATTCAAGTTGCCTTAGACAGATAAGTGGGAATTTTCGAAATGGTTCCTGATCAGCTTCCCTCTTCACTTGTCAAGCAAGGCAAACTTATGCCCTAGGTTGTACGGACAACC
Organism: Moricandia moricandioides; assembly: GCA_905132885.1. Classification (NCBI taxonomy): domain Eukaryota; kingdom Viridiplantae; phylum Streptophyta; class Magnoliopsida; order Brassicales; family Brassicaceae; genus Moricandia; species Moricandia moricandioides. The sequence goes on from CAJHQQ010001251.1 coordinate 44,213, forward strand.
TTGTGCCTCAAGTAAACTTGAACCAGAATCCCTTGTGCTTATTCTTGCAAGTAACCTTGAATCAGAATGTTCCTTGCTTCATCTCAACACTGATTTGCTCTTGCACCTTATTGCTTCATCTCAACACTCCCCCTCAAGCTTGACCATAGGGACTGGTCAAGCTTGGAAACCATGAAGCATTCCCTCATTAAAACCTTTAGCTTAGAAAAACCACTTGGGAAAAAACTAAGCAAAGGAAAAAGAGTAGAACACATCATGGCTAAGAGGATCAGTGAGATGGGATATCCATGAGTCCAAGCTTTGAATGAATGAACTCACAGACCTTTGTGCTTGCTGCTTTGGTGAAGATGTCGGCCAACTGATCTTCACTTCTAGTGTAGCATGGCAGTATAAGTTGCTGCTCCACAGCTTGTCTAACCTTATGGCAATCCACCTCAATGTGTTTAGTCCTCTCATGGAATACACTGTTGGATGCTATATGAATGGCAGCCTGGTTGTCACAGTGCATGGTGATGGGAGTTGTAGTCTCAATCCCCAAGTCTCTTATCAGGTTCCTGATCCAGGTAAGTTCACTAGTGAGCTTTCTCATTGCTCTATATTCTGCTTCAGCACTTGAGCATGATACTATCTTCTGCTTCTTGCTCTTCCAAGTGACTAAGTTGCCTCCAATAAAGGTACAATATCCTGTTGTAGACCTCCTGTCCACTCAATCACCAGCCCAATCTGCATCACAGTACCCCACGATCTCTGTGCTTCCATTGCAAGCCATCCACACACCTTGACCAGGAGCTTCTCTCAAGTATCTCATGATCCTTTCCACCATATTCCAGTGATGGACTTTTGGTGTTTGCATATGTTGACTGACTTGGTTCACAGCAAAGCACACATCTGGTCGAGTAATGGTTAGGTATATGAGCTTGCCCACCATCCTCCTATACTTTGTAACATCTTCGAATGGAGTATCTTCATACTCCCCCTCACGCAGTACCTTGTAGCCTTCTTCCAATGGTGTCTTGGTCTGTCTCCCTCCAAGGTTTCCTGCCTCATTTAAAAGATCAAGTGTGTACTTCCTTTGGGATAGAAAGAGCCCCTCTTTAGAGCGGCATATTTCAATCCCTAGGAAGTACTTCAAGTCTCCCAAATCCTTTATGTCAAATGTAGATTTAAGAAAAGTCTTAGTTGAGAGGATACCTTCCTTGTCACTACCAGTGATGATAATGTCATCTACATAAATGAGAATGACAATAATCCCTTGCTTGCTGGTCAGTGTGAAGAGAGTGTGATCAGCCTCTGATTTGAAAAATCCTCTTCCATTTAGAGTTGAGCTTAACTTATGCTACCAGGCTCTTGGAGATTGCTTCAAGCCATAGATAGCCTTCTTTAACCTTATTACATTTCCTGGTTTTACCATGCCTTCTAGACCAGGTGGTGGTCGCATGTATACCTCATCTTCTAATTCACCTTGTAGGAAAGCATTCTTGACATCCATTTGCCATAAGTCCCATTCCAAGTTGACTGCCAATGAGATCACAATCCTTATCGTGTGAAGCTTGGCTACTGGTGCAAATGTATCAAGGTAATCTTCTCCATAGACCTGAGTAAAGCCTCTTGCAACTAGTCTTGTCTTTTTCCTTTCTGGTTTTCCATTTGCTAGGTACTTGATTGTGAAGAGTAGGCGACTTGTCACTGCTTTTTTGCCTTTGGGGAGCTTAGCTTCATACCAAGTATCATTCTTGATCATAGCATTGATCTCATCTCCAACTGAGTTTTTCCATTCTTCATCCTCCATTGCTTCTTCATAAGATCTTGGGACATATTCCTTGTCCAACTCCATAATGAAAGCTTGATGTTCTTCTGGATACTGAGCTAGAGAACAAACTGCACTAATTGGATGAGCTACTGCTTTTGCATTGAAGTACACTCTTGTGTTGATCCAATTTGATGCTGGTCTCTTGATCCTTGTACTCCTTCTCAAAGGTTGTATCTGATCAGATTCTTTCTCCTCATCTAATTGGGTTTCATCTTGTGGTTGAACTTCAGTAGCTGATGGCATCTCATCTTGATCATGAGCTACTGAGTCTTCAGATTGCTGCGCCTGTTCCTCAGGCTGAGTTGTTTCATTGCCCCCCTCATGATCAGGATGAGTGACTTCAGTATTTTCCTCATCTTCAGTAGTATCATGAACTGGTGTCTTCTTGATTCCCTCAGGTTCTGTTGGTAAGTGGATGCCAAGATTCTCTAAAATTACTCTCAAGTTGTTGGCTCTATCTGAGGAAGACTGAGAGAGGTCCTTGAGATCATCCCAACTCCTCTCATCATAGTGACCTCTAGACTCCACAAACTTAACATCCCTGGAGATCAGAACCTTTCTTGTCTCTGGTACATAGCACTTGTAGCCTTTTTGAGTTGGAGAGTATCCAATGAACATGGCCTTTGTGCTTTTAGCCTCTAGCTTGTTCCTCAGTTCACCTGGAATCAGAACAAAACACACACACCCAAACACACGCAAATGGTCTATAGATGGTTTGGTTTTGTTGAGTACCTCATAAGGTGATATATCACTGAGCACTTTTGTAGGAATCCTGTTGATTAAGTACGAGGCAGTCACAACTGCATCACCCCAAAAATGTTTAGGAACATTCATATGGAACATCATGCTTCTAGCCACCTCCATTAGATGTCGATTTTTCCTCTCAGCCACACCATTTTGTTGAGGTGTGTAGGGACAACTAGTTTGATGGATGATGCCTTGTGCTGCAAGGTATTGCTTGAAGATTGTGCTTGTGTATTCTCCTCCATTATCTGATCTAAATATTTTGATCTTGGCATGAAAGTGGTTAGCAATATAGCTTTGAAATTTTTAAATGCTTCTAACACCCTATCCTTAGATTTCAACAAGGTTAACCATGTGTACTTAGATTTTTCATCTATAAAAGTCACAAAGTACTTATGTTGTTCTCTAGATGCACAAGGGGCTGTCCAAACATCAGAATGAATAAGATCAAAGCAATTATCATAGATAGTCACTGATTTAGGAAACACAGACCTACAATGTTTTCCTAGAATACAAGCTTCACAATCACTTTTAAAAGAAACACTAGGCAACATGATGTTCAAGGCGCGAGAATGAGGGTGTCCTAATCTAGCATGCCATATTACATCTTTAGGTAATTCAGAAACAGAGTTTAAAGCACAAGATAAATCAGAAGCTAGCAGTGTGTCCTCAAGCAAGTACAAGTCTCCCTTGGTTCCACCTTTGCCAAGCAACTTACTAGTCTCAATATCCTGAAAATATACTTCATTAGGGGTGAAAGTAACATGACAATTTAAATCAGTAGTGGCCTTTCTAACAGACAGGAGGTTAGAAGCAAAGGTTGGCATATAGAAGGCTTTAGACACCTTATCAAACAGTTTTAAATCACCTACACCTTTTATAGGAACTCTATCACCATTAGCTATCATAACATTTCCTAGAATTGGTTTTATATTAGTAATCAAGTTTGAATCACTAATCATATGGTGTGATGCACCTGAGTCTATAACTAATGGTCTAGTACTGCCTATTCCATTCATTGCAATACCAGCAGTGTATGAAGCATTAAGAGAGATACCAAGAGTGTTAAGGTTACCAGAGTTCTCCTTTAAAGCCTTGATGAGAGCATCCAAGTCAGACCTCTTAATGTTCTCATCATGATTCGACCTTGCAGTGGAGTAGGAGGAGATTGTTGCCATGGCCTTTCCCATACCAGTGTTAGAGCACATTGGTTCAGCTCCTTCAGTTGAGAAGTGGGCTCTAGCATCTTGGTACTGGTTCCTGAACTTGTTTGGCTTCAAGTGAGGATGAAGTATCCAGCACTTATCCTTCATGTGGCCCTTCTTCTTACAATGATCACATGTCAAGACCCTCCTATCATCTGGTTTGTAAACTCCTTTGTTTGCTACTGGTCCTTCAGCTTGGTTACTCATAACCAACTCGCCTTTGCCTCCAAATAAGCCAAGAGATCCTTGTTCCTTCTGAATCTGAGCACACACTTCTTCAAGGCTTGGTAGCTTGTCTGCTCTCAGTATGTGCTTGATTAGATCATTGTAGGTTGGATTTAGAGTGAGGAGCAACCCAAACACCTTATCCTGCTCTCTCCTCTCATTCAAGACTGAGGGTTCTATGGTATGTGGTCTAAGCATCTCCAGCTCTGCCCACAGTGACCTAAACTTCCCAAAATGGACTGTAAAATCCATGTCTTCTTGACTGAGGGAGTTTATAGCTTTCTTTACTTCAAAAACTTGAGTAAGGTTTGATACATTACCATAGACCTTGTATAGAGTTTCCCACAAATCTTTGGAGCTTTCACAGTATGAATAAGCTTCCAAAATGGCTGGATCCAGAGAGTTCTGGATGAGAGACAGCACCATGAGATCCTCCTGAACCCATTTGCCTTCATCAATCACCACCATCTCCTTTCCATCTTCTCCTTGGACAGTTTGTTTTGGAGCTTCTCCACTTGAGACATGACTCCATAAACCTCTTCCTCCAAGGGCAGTCTTCACCAATCTCGACCATAGAAGGTAATTAACTCCCTTCAAAGTTACTGGAATGGTCACAGCTTTAGTGTTCTCCATTTTTTCTTGCTATAAGTTTCTGGGTAAGAGAAACTGAAACAGAGAGTATGAAACAGAGTATAATAGAGAGCTTTGCGGAAGTAGAATAGGTTTCAAGAGCTTTGAGGCTCTGATACCATGTGATTTTTAGAGAATATAGGAGAGATTGGACTGGAAACATGATGAACTTGCTCAAGAACATGAAGAACAGCAAGAGAGAGAAGGAATTTCGTGAGAGAGAGAGAGAGAGGCAGAGAATAGAGAAGTGAATTGTTTATTCAACTTAATTTTCTGGTCACCACAATATGTCTTTAAATAGAGAGACAAGAAACCTAGGAAACTAATAAACAAAGGAGCTACAAGAATAAGATTAAAATAAGGCAGGACAGTCCAAATGGTCCCAACTGTCTCAGACCAGAGAGAAAGGGACAGGACCTAACGTCCCACACAGTCTGTCTCCTTATCTCTACATGTGATCTCTCCCTTTTTCAAATTCAAGTTGCCTTAGACAGATAAGTGGGAATTTTCGAAATGGTTCCTGATCAGCTTCCCTCTTCACTTGTCAAGCAAGGCAAACTTATGCACTAGGTTGTACGGACAACCTTGTGCCTCAAGTAAACTTGAACCAGAATCCCTTGTGCTTATTCTTGCAAGTAACCTTGAATCAGAATGTTCCTTGCTTCATCTCAACACTGATTTGCTCTTGCATCGTATTGCTTCATCTCAACAATAACTCCTATGATCTTGATTCAACTTCAGGGTGATTCTAAACTGATTGATGGGTAAATTGAAATCACTTCTGTTAAAAGTGGGATAACTTCTTGATCATAACTCCTATGATCTTGATTCAAATTCAGGGTGATTCTAAACTGATTTATGAGTCCAAATCAAGCCTCTTACATCGTGATTCATTCTGGTTTTATTTGTATCAAGAAGAAATTGCCAAATCTTCAAACATGACAAACTGGAATTACTTCGGTTAAAAGTGGGATAACTTCTACATCATAACTCCTATGATATTGATTCAAATTAATGGTGATTTAAACTGATTTATTAGTACAAATCAAGCTTCTTACATCGTGATTCATTATGGTTTGATTTAAATCAAGAAGAAATTGCCAAAACTCCAAACAGGGTAAACTGGAATCACATTGGTTAAAAGTGGAATAACTTTTTCATCATAAGTCCAATGATATTGATTCAACTTCATGATGATTCTGCACTGATTTATGAGTACAAATCAAGATTCTTACATCGTGATTCGTTCTGGTTTTATTAGTATCAAGAAGAAATTGTCAAATCTCCAAACAGTATAAACTGGAATCACTTCGGTTAAAATTGGGATAACTTCTTCATCATAACTCCTATGATCTTGATTCAACTTCAGGGTGATTCTAAACTGATTAATGAGTCCAAATTAAGCTTCTTACATCGTGATTCATTCTGGATTTATTAGTATCAAGAATAGATTGCCAAATCTCCAAACATGGCAAACTAGAATCACTTCGGTTAATAGTGGGATAACTTCATTATCATAACTCTTATGATCTTGATTCAACTTCAGGGTGATTCTAAACTGATTTATGAGTCCAAATAAAGCTTCTTACATCTTAATTCATTCTCGTTTAATTAGTATCAAGAAAAATCGCTAAATCTCCAAACATGGTAAACTGAATTCACTTCGGTTAAAAGTGGGATAACTTCTTCATCATAACTCCTATGATATTGATTCAACTTCAGGGTGATTATCCACTAATTTATGAGTCCAAATCAAGATTCTTACATCTTGATTCATTATGGTTTGATTAGAATCAAAAAGAAATTGCCAACTCTCCAAAAAGGGTAAATTGGAATCACTTCGGTTAAAAGTGGGATAACTTCTTCCTCATAACTCCTATGATCTTGATTCAAATTCAGGGTGATTCTAAATTGATTTATGGGTAAATTGGAATCACTTCGGTTAAAAGTGGGATAACTTCTTCATCATAACTCCTATGATCTTGATTTAAATTCTGGGTGATTCTAAACTGATTTATGAGTCCAAATCAAACTTCTTACATCGTGATTCGTTCTGGTTTTATTAGTATCAAGAAGAAATTGCCAAATCTCCAAACAAGGTAAACTAGAATCACTTCGGTTAAAAGTGAGATAACTTCTTCATCATAACTCCTATGATCTTGATTCAACTTCAGGGTGATTCTAAACTGATTAATGAGTCCAAAATAAGCTTCTTACATCGTGATTCATTCTGGTTTTATTAGTATCAAGAATAGATTGCCAAATCTCCAAACAGGGCAAATTGGAATCACTTCGGTTAAAAGTGGGATAACTTCATCATCATAACTCCTATGATCTTGATTCAACTTCAGGGTGATTCTAAACTGATATATTAGTCCAAATAAAGCCTCTTACATCTTGATTCATTCTGGTTTAATTAGTATCAAGAAGAAATTGCTAAATCTCAAAACATGGTAAACTGGATTCACTTCGGTTAAAAGTGGGATAACTTCTTCATCATAACTCCTATGATATTGATTCAACTTCAGGGTGATTATCCACTAATTCATGAGTCCAAATCAAGATTCTTACATCTTCATTCATTATGGTTTGATTGGAATCAAGAAGAAATTGCCAACTCTCCAAAAAGGGTAAATTGGAATCACTTCGGTTAAAAGTGGGATAACTTCTTCATCATAACTCCTATGATCTTGATTCAAATTCAGGGTGATTCTAAACTGATTTATGGGTAAATTGGAATCACTTCGGTTAAAAGTGGGATAACTTCTTCATCATAACTCCTATGATATTGATTCAAATTCAGGGTGATTCTAAACTGATTTATGAGCCCAAATCAAGCTTCTTACATCGTGATTCATTCTGGTTTTATTTGTATCAAGAAGAAATTGCCAAATCTCCAAACAGTGCAAACTGGAATCACTTCGGTTAAAAGTGGGATAACTTCTACATCATAACTCCTATGATATTGATTCAACTTAATGGTGATTTAAGCTGATTTATTAGTACAAATCAAGCTTCTTACTTCGTGATTCATTATGGTTTGATTTAGATCAAGAAGAAATTGCCAAAACTCCAAACAGGGTAAACTGGAATCACTTTGGTTAAAAGTGAAATAACTTTTTCATCATAAGTCCAATGATATTGATTCAACTTCAGGATGATTCTGCACTGATTTATGAGTCCAAATCAATCTTTTTACATCTTGATTCATTCTGGTTTGATTAGAATCAAGAAGAAATTGGCAAATGTCCAAATAAGGTAAATTAGAGTAACTTCGATTAAAAGTGGGATAACTTCTTCATCATAACTCCTATGATCTTGATTCAACTTCAGGGTGATTCTAAACTTCTTTATGAGTACAAATCAAGATTCTTACATCGTGATTCGTTCTGGTTTTATTAGTATCAAGAAGAAATTGTCAAATCTCCAAACAGGATAAACTGGAATCACTTCGGTTAAAATTGGGATAACTTCTTCATCATAACTCCTATGATCTTGATTCAACTTCAGGGTGATTTTAAACTGATTAATGAGTCCAAATTAAGCTTCTTACATCGTGATTCATTCTGGTTTTATTTGTATCAAGAAGAAATTGCCAAATCTCCAAACAGGGTAAACTGGAATCACTTCGGTTAAAAGTGGGATAACTTCTTCATCATAACTCCTATGATCTTGATTCAACTTCAGGGTGATTATACACTGATTTATGAGTCCAAATCAAGATTCTTACATCGTGATTCATTCTGGTTTTATTAGTATCAAGAATAAATTGCCAAATCTTCAAACATGGTAAACTGGAATCACTTCTGTTAAAAGTGGAATAACATCTTCATCATAACTCCTATGATGTTGATTCAACTTCAGGGTGATTATCCACTGATTTATGAGTCCAAATAAAAATTCTTACATCCTGATTCATTATGGTTTGATTAGAATCATGAAGAAATTGCCAACTCTCCAAACACGGTAAATTGGAATCACTTCGGTTAAAAGTGGGATAACTTCTTCATCATAATTCCTATGATCTTCATTCAAATTCAGGGTGATTCAAAACTTATTTATGAGTCCAAATCAAGGTTCTTAAATCGTGATTCATTCTGGTTTTATTTGCATCAAGAAGAAATTGCCAAATCTCCAAACAGGGTAAACTGGAATCACTTCGGTTAAAAGTGGGATAACTTCTTCATCATAACTCCTATGATCTTGATTCAACTTCAGGGTGATTCTAAACATATTAATGAGTCCAAATCAAGATTCTTACATCGTTATTAATTCTGGTTTTATTAGTATCAAGAATAAATTGCCAAATCTCCAAACAGGGCAAACTGGAATCATTTCGGTTAAAAGTGGGATAACTTCTTCATCATAACTCCTATGATCTTGATTCAACTTCAGGGTGATTCAACACTGATTTATGAGTACAAAACAAGCTTCTTACATCGTGATTCATTCAGGATTTATTAGTATCAAGAAGAAATTACCAAATTTCAAAACAGAGCAAAATGGGATCACTTCGGTTAAAAGTGGGATAACTTCTTGATCATAACTCCAATGATATTCATTAAACTTCAGGATGATTCTACACTGATTTATGAGTCCAAATCAAGCTTCTTACATGTTCATTCATTCTGGTTTGATTAGAATCAAGAAGAAATTGCCAACTCTCCAAACAGGGTAAATTGGAATCACTTCGGTTAAAAGGGGGATAACTTCTTCATCATAACTCCTATGATCTTGATTCAAATTCAGGGTCATTCTAAACTGATTTATGAGTCCAAATCAAGTTTCTTACATCGTGATTCATTCTGGTTTTATTTTTATCAAGAAGAAATTACCAAATCTCCAAAAAGGGTAAACTGGAATCACTTCGGTTAAAAGTGGGATAACTTCTTCATCATAACTCCTATGATCTTGATTCAACTTCAGGGTGATTCTAAACTGATTAATGAGTCCAAATCAAGCTTCTTACATCGTGATTCATTCTGGTTTTATTAGTATCAAGAATAAATTGTCAAATCTCCAAACAGGGCAAGCTGGAATCACTTCGGTTAGAAGTGGGATAACTTCTTCATCATAACTCCTATGATATTGATTCAACTTCAGGGTGATTTACACTGATTTATGAGTAAAAATCAAGCTTCTTACATCGTGATTCATTCTGTTTTGATTTGAATCAAGAATAAATTACCAAATCTCCAAACAGGGTAAACTGGAATCACTTCGGTTAAAAGTGGAATAACTTCTTCATCATAAGTCCAATGATATTGATTCAACTTCAGGATAATTCTGCACTGATTTATGATTCCAAATCAAGCTTCTTACATCTTGATTCATTCTGGTTTCATTAGAATCAAGAAGAAATTGCTAAATCTCCAAACAAGGTAAATTGGAGTCACTTCTGTTAAAAGTGGGATAACTTCTTCATCATAACTCCTATGATCTTGATTCAACTTCAAGGTGATTCTAAACTTATTTATGAGTCCAAATCAAGCTTCTTACATCGTGATTAGTTCTGGTTTTATTAGTATCAAGAAGAAATTGCCAACTCTCCAAACAGGGCAAACTAGAATCATTTCAGTTAAAAGTGGGATAACTTCTTCATCATAACTCCTATGATCTTGATTCAACTTCAGGGTGATTCTAAACTGATTAATGAGTCCAAATTAAGCTTCTTACATCGTGATTCATTCTGGATTTATTAGTATCAAGAATAGATTGCCAAATCTCCAAACAGGACAAACTGGAATCACTTCGGTTAAAAGTGGGATAACTTCATCATCATAACTCTTATGATCATGATTCAACTTCAGGGTGATTCTAAACTGATTTATGAGTCCAAATAAAGCTTCTTACATCATGATTCATTCTGGTTTAATTAGTATCAAGAAGAAATTGTTAAATCTCCAAACATGGTAAACTGGATTCACTTCGTTTAAAAGTGGGATAACTTCTTCATCATAACTCCTATGATATTGATTCAACTTCAGGTTGATTATCAACTAATTTATGAGTCCAAATCAAGATTCTTACATCTTGATTCATTATGGTTTGATTAGAATCAAGAAGAAATTGCCAACTCTCCAAAAAGGGTAAATTGGAATCACTTCGGTTAAAAGTGGGATAACTTCTTCATCATAACTCCTATGATCATGATTCAAATTCAGGGTGATTCTAAACTGATTTATGGGTAAATTGGAATCACTTCGGTTAAAAGTGGGATAACTTCTTCATCATAACTCCTATGATCTTGATTCAAATATCAGGGTGATACTAAACTGATTTATGAGTCCAAATCAAGCTTCTTACATCGTGATTCATTCTGGTTTTATTTATATCAAGAAGAAATTGCCAAATCTCCAAACAGGACAAACTGGAATCACTTCGGTTAAAAGTGGGATAACTTCTACATCATAACTCCTATGATATTGATTCAACTTAATGGTGATTTAAACTGATTTATGAGTACAAATCAAGCTTCTTACATCGTGATTCATTATGGTTTGATTTAAATCAAGAAGAAATTGCCAAATCTCCAAACAGGGTAAACTGGAATCACTTTGGTTAAAAGTGGAATAACTTTTTCATCATAAGTCCAATGATATTGATTCAACTTCAGGATGATTCTGCACTGATTTATGAGTTCAAATCAATCTTCTTACATCTTGATTCATTCTGGTTTGATTAGAATCAAGAAGAAATTGCAAAATCTCCAAATAAGGTAAATTAGAGTAACTTCGGTTAAAAGTGGGATAACTTCTTCATCATAACTCCTATGATCTTGATTCAACTTCAGGGTGATTTTAAACTTATTTATGAGTACAAATCAAGATTCTTACATCGTGATTCGTTCTGGTTTTATTAGTATCAAGAAGAAATTGTCAAATCTCCAAACAGGGCAAACTCGAATCACTTCGGTTAAAAGTGGGATAACTTCTACATCATAACTCCTATGATATTGATTCAACTTAATGGTGATTTAAACTGATTTATGAGTACAAATCAAGCTTCTTACATCGTGATTCATTATGGTTTGATTTAAATCAAGAACAAATTGCCAAATCTCCAAACAGGGTAAACTGGAATCTATTTGGTTAAAAGTGGAATAACTTTTTCATCATAAGTCCAATGATATTGATTCAACTTCAGGATGATTCTGCACTGATTTTTGAGTCCAAATAAATCTTCTTACATCTTGATTCATTCTGGTTTGATTAGAATCAAGAAGAAATTGGCAAATCTCCAAATAAGGTAAATTAGAGTAACTTCGGTTAAAAGTGGGATAAATTCTTCATCATAACTCCTATGATCTTGATTCAACTTCAGGGTGATTATAAACTTATTGATGAGTCCAAATCAAGCTTCTTACATCGTGATTCGTTCTGGTTTTATTAGTATCAAGAAGAAATTGCCAACTCTCCAAACAGGGCAAACTCGAATCATTTCAGTTAAAAGTGAGATAACTTCTTCATCATAACTCCTATGATCTTGATTCAAATTCAGGGTGATTCTAAACTGATTTATGAGTCCAAATCAAGATTCTTACATCGTGATTCATTCTGGTTTTATTTGTATCAAGAATAAAATGTCAAATCTCCAAACAGGATAAACTGGAATCACTTCGGTTAAAAGTGGGATAACTTCTTCATCATAACTCCTATGATCATGATTCAACTTCAGGGTGATTCTAAACTTATTGATGAGTCCAAATCAAGCTTCTTACATCATGATTCGTTCTGGTTTTATTAGTATCAAGAAGAAATTGCCAACTCTCCAAACAGGGCAAACTGGAATCATTTCAGTTAAAAGTGGGATAACTTCTTCATCATAGCTCCTATGATCTTGATTCAAATTAAGGGTGATTCTAAACTAATTTATGAGTCCAAATCAAGCTTCTTACATCGTGATTCATTCTGGTTTTATTTGTATCAAGAGTAAAATGTCAAATCTCCAAACAGGATAAACTGGAATCACTTCGGTTAGAAGTGGGATAACTTCTTCATCATAACTCCTATGATATTGATACAAGTTCAGGGTGATTACCCACTGATTTATGAGTCCAAATCAAGATTTTTACATCTTGATTCATTATGGTTTGATTAGAATCAAGAAGAAATTGCGAACTCTCCAAACAAGGTAAATTGGAATCACTTCGGTTAGAAGTGGGATAACTTCTTCATCATAACTCCTATGATATTGATACAAGTTCAGGGTGATTACCCACTGATTTATGAGTCCAAATCAAGATTTTTACATCTTGATTCATTATGGTTTGATTAGAATCAAGAAGAAATTGCGAACTCTCCAAACAAGGTAAATTGGAATCACTTCGGTTAAAAGTGGGATAACTTCTTCATCATAACTCCTATGATCTTGATTCAAATTCAGGGTGATTCTAATCTGATTTATGAGTCCAAATCAAGCTTCTTACATCGTGATTCATTCTTTTTTGATTTGAATCAAGAAGAAATTGCCAAATCTCCAAACAGGATAAACTGGAATAACTTCGGTTAAAAGTGGAATAACCTCTTCATCATAAGTCCAATGATATTGATTAACCTTCAGGATGATTCGGCACTGATTTATGTGTCCAAATCAAGCTTATTACATCTTGATTCATTCTGGTTTGATTAGAATCAAGAAGAAATTTCCAAATCTCCAAATAGGGTAAATTGGAGTCACTTCGGTTAAAAGTGGGATAACTTCTTCATCATAACTCCTATGATCTTGATTCAACTTCATGGTGATTCTAAACTTATTTATGATTCCAAATCAAGCTTCTTACATCGTGATTCGTTATGGTTTTATTAGTATCAACAAGAAATTGCCAACTCTCCAAACAAGGTAAATTGGAATCACTTCGGTTAAAAGTGGGATAACTTCTTCATCATAATTCCTATGATATTGATTCAACTTCAGGGTGATTATCGACTGATTTATGAGTCCAAATAAAGCTTCTTACATCTTGATTCATTCTGTTTTGATTTGAATCAAGAAGAAATTGCCAAATCTCCAAACAGGGTAAACTGGAATCACTTCGGTTAAAAGTGGAATAACTTCTTCATCATAAGTCCAATGATAGTGATTCAACTTCAGGATGATTCGGCACTGATTTATGAGTCCAAATAGAGCATATTACATCTTGATTCATTCTGGTTTGATTAGAATCAAGAAGAAATTGCCAAATCTCAAAACAGGGTAAATTGGAGTCACTTCGGTTAAAAGTGGGATAACTTCTTCATCATAACTCCTATTATCTTTATTCAACTTCAGGGTGATTCTAAACTTATTTATGAGTCCAAATCAAGCTTCTTACATCGTGATTCATTCTGGTTTTATTAGTATCAAGAGGAAATTGCCAACTCTCCAAACAGGGCAAACTAGAATCACTTCGGTTTAAAGTGCGATAACTTCTTCATCATAACTCCTATGATATTGATTCAACTTCAGGGTGATTTACACTTATTTATGAGTGCAAATCAGGCTTCTTACATCGTGATTCATTCTGTTTTGATTTGAATCAAGAAGAAATTGTCAAATCTCGAAACATGGTAAACTGGAATCACTTTGGTTAAAACTGGAATAACTTCTTCATCATATGTCCAATGATATTGATTCAACTTCAGGATGATTCTAAAGTTATTTATGAGTTGAAATGAATCTTCTTACGTCTTGCTTCATTTTGGTTTTATTAGTATCAAGAAGAAATTGTCAAATCTTCAGAAAGGGTAAACTGGGATCATTTCAGTTAAAAGTGGGATAACTTCTTCATCATAAGTCCAATGATATTGATTCAACTTCAGGATGATTCTGCACTGATTTATGAGTCCAAATCAAGCTTATTACATCTTTATTCATTCTGGTTTGATTAGAATCAAGAAGAAATTACCAAATCTCAAAATAGGGTAAATTGGAGTCAGTTCAGTTAAAAGTGGGATAACTTCTTCATCATAGCTCCTATGATCTTGATTCAAATTAAGGGTGATTCTAAACTAATTTATGAGTCCAAATCAAGCTTCTTACATCGTGATTCATTCTGGTTTTATTTGTATCAAGAGTAAAATGTCAAATCTCCAAACAGGATAAACTGGAATCACTTCGGTTAGAAGTGGGATAACTTCTTCATCATAACTCCTATGATATTGATACAAGTTCAGGGTGATTACCCACTGATTTATGAGTCCAAATCAAGATTTTTACATCTTGATTCATTATGGTTTGATTAGAATCAAGAAGAAATTGCGAACTCTCCAAACAAGGTAAATTGGAATCACTTCGGTTAAAAGTGGGATAACTTCTTCATCATAACTCCTATGATCTTGATTCAAATTCAGGGTGATTCTAAACTGATTTATGAGTCCAAATCAAGCTTCTTACATCGTGATTCATTCTGTTTTGATTTGAATCAAGAAGAAATTGCCAAATCTCCAAACAGGATAAACTGGAATAACTTCGGTTAAAAGTGGAATAATCTCTTCATCATAAGTCCAATGATATTGATTAACCTTCAGGATGATTCGGCACTGATTTATGTGTCCAAATAAAGCTTATTACATCTTGATTCATTCTGGTTTGATTAGAATCAAGAAGAAATTGCCAAATCTCCAAATAGGGTAAATTGGAGTCAATTCGGTTAAAAGTGGGATAACTTCTTCATCATAACTTCTATGATCTTCATTCAACTTCAGGGGGATTCTAAACTTATTTATGAGTCCAAATTAAGCTTCTTACATCGTGATTCGTTCTAGTTTTATTAGTATCAAGAAGAAATTGCCAACTGTCCAAACAAGGTAAATTGAAATGAGTTCGGTTAAAAGTGGGATAACTTCTTCATCATAATTCCTATGATATTGATTCAAATTCACGGTTATTATCCACTGATTTATGAGTCCAAATAAACATTCTTACATCTTGATTCATTCTGTGTTTATTTGAATCAAGAAGAAATTGCCAAATCTCCAAACAGGGTAAACTGGAATCACTTCGGTTAAAAGTGGAATAACTTCTTCATAATAAGTCCAATGATATTGATTCAACTTCAGGATGATTCTGCACTGATTTATGAGTCCAAATCAAGCTTATTACATCTTGATTCATTTTGGTTTGATTAGAATCAAGAAGAAATTGCCAAATCTCAAAACAGGGTAAATTGGAGTCACTTCGGTTAAAAGTGGGATAACTTCTTCATCATAACTCCTATTATCTTTATTCAACTTCAGGGTGATTCTAAACTTATTTATGAGTCCAAATCAAGCTTCTTACATCGTGATTCGTTCTGGTTTTATTAGTATCAAGAGGAAATTGCCAACTCTCCAAACAGGGCAAACTGGAATCACTTCGGTTAAAAGTGCGATAACTTCTTCATCATAACTCCTATGATATTGATTCAACTTCAGGGTGATTATCCACTGATTTATGAGTCCAAATCAAGATTCTTACATCTTGATTCATTATGGTTTGATTAGAATCAAGAGAAATTGCCAACTCTCCAAACAAGGTAAATTTGAATCACTTCGGTTAAAAGTGGGATAACTTCTTCATCATAACTCCTATGAGTCCAAATCAAGCTTCTAAACTGATTTATGTTGATTCTAAGCTGATTTATAAGTCCAAATTAAGCTTCTTACATCGTGATTCATTTTGGTTTTATTTGTATCAAGAAAAAATTGCCAAATCTCCAAACAGGGTAAACTGGAATCATTTCAGTTAAAATTGGGATAACTTCTTCATCATAACTCCTATGATCTTGATTCAAATTCAGGGTGATTCTTTACTGATTAATGAGTCCAAATCAAGATTCTTACATCGTGATTCATTCTGGTTTTATTAGTATCAAGAATAAATTGCCTCTCCAAACAAGGCAAACTGGAATCACTTCGGTTAAAAGTGGGATAACTTCTTCATCATAACTCCTATGATTTTGATTCAACTTCAGGGCGATTTAAACTGATTTATAAGTAAAAACCAAGCTTCTTGCATCGTGATTCATTCTGGTTTGATTTGAATCAAGAAGAAATTGCCAAATCTCCAAACAGGGTAAAATGAAATCACTTCGGTTAAAAGTGGAATAACTTCTTCATCATAAGTCCAATGATATTGATTCAACTTCAGGATGATTCTGCACTGATTTATGAGTCCAAATCAAGCTTATTACATCTTTATTCATTCTGGTTTGATTAGAATCAAGAAGAAATTACCAAATCTCAAAATAGGGTAAATTGGAGTCACTTCGGTTAAAAGTGGGATAACTTCTTCATCACAACTCCTATGATCTTGATTCAACTTCAGGGTGATTCTAATCTTATTTATGATTCCAAATTAAGCTTCTTACATCGTGATTCGTTCTGGTTTTGTTAGTATCAAGAAGAAATTGCCAACTCTCCAAACAAGGTAAATTGGAATCACTTCGGTTAAAAGTGGGATAACTTCTTCATCATAATTCCTATGATATTGATTCAAATTCACGGTGATTATCCACTGATTTATGAGTCCAAATAAAGCTTCTTACATCTTGATTCATTCTGTGTTGATTTGAATAAAGAAGAAATTGCCAAATCTCCAAACAGGGTAAACTGGAATCACTTCGGTTAAAAGTGGAATAACTTCTTCATCATAAGTCCAATGATATTGATTCAACTTCAGGATGATTCTGAACTGATTTCTGAGTCCAAATCAAGCTTAATACATCTTGATTCATTCTGTTTTGATTAGAATCAAGAAGAAATTGCCAAATCTCAAAACAGGGTAAATGGGAGTCACTTTGGTTAAAAGTGGGATAACTTCATCATAACTCCTATGATCTTGATTCAACTTCAGGGTGATTCTAAGCTTATTTATGAGTCCAAATCAAGCTTCTTACATCGTGATTCGTTCTGGTTTTATTACTATCAAGAAGAAATTGCCAACTCTCCAAACAGGGCAAACTGGAATCACTTCGGTTAAAAGTGCGATAACTTCTTCATTATAACTCCTATGATATTGATTCAACTTCAGGGTGATTATCCACTAATTTATGAGTCCAAATCAAGCTTCTTACATCGTGATTCATTTTGGTTTTATTTGTATCAAGAAGAAATTGCCAAATCTCCAAACAGTGTAAACTGGAATACCTTCGGTTAAAAGTGGGATAACTTCTTCATCATAAGTCCAATGATATTGATTCAAATTCAGGATAAATATGCACTGATTTATGAGTCCAAATCAAGTTTATTACATCTTGATTCATTCTGGTTTGATTAGAATCAAGAAGAAATTGCCAAATCTCCAAACATGGTAAATTAGAGTCACTTCGGTTAAAAGTGGGATAGCTTCTTCATCATAACTCCTATGATCTTCATTCAACTTCAGGGGGATTCTAAACTTATTTATGAGTCCAAATTAAGCTTCTTACATTGTGATTCGTTCTGGTTTTATTAGTATCAAGAAGAAATTGCCAACTCTCCAAACAAGGTAAATTGAAATCACTTCGGTTAAAAGTGGGATAACTTCTTCATCATAATTCCTATGATATTGATTCAAATTCACGGTGATTATCCACTGATTTATGAGTCCAAATAAACATTCTTACATCTTGATTCATTCTGTGTTGATTTGAATCAAGAAGAAATTACCAAATCTCCAAACAGGGTAAACTGGAATCACTTCGGTTAAAAGTGGAATAACTTCTTCATCATAAGTCCAATGATATTGATTCAACTTCAGGATGATTCTGCACTGATTTATGAGTCCAAATCAAGCTTATTACATCTTGATTCATTCTGGTTTGATTAGAATCAAGAAGAAATTGCGAAATCTCAAAATAGGGTAAATTGGAGTCACTTCGGTTAAAAGTGGGATAACTTCTTCATCATAACTCCTATTATCTTTATTCAACTTCAGGGTGATTCTAAACTTATTTATGATTCCAAATCAAGCTTCTTACATCGAGATTCGTTCTGGTTTTATTAGGATCAAGAGGAAATTGCCAACTCTCCAAACAGGGCAAACTGGAATCACTTCGGTTAAAAGTGCGATAACTTCTTCATCATAACTCCTATGATATTGATTCAACTTCAGGGTGATTATCCACTGATTTATGAGTCCAAATCAAGATTCTTACATCTTGATTCATTATGGTTTGATTAGAATCAAGAGAAATTGCCAACTCTCCAAACAAGGTAAATTTGAATCACTTCGGTTATAAGTGGGATAACTTCTTCATCATAACTCCTATGAGTCCAAATCAAGCTTCTAAACTGATTTATGTTGATTCTAAACTGATTTATGAGTCCAAATTAAGATTCTTACATCGTGATTCATTTTGGTTTTATTTGTACCAAGAAAAAATTGCCAAATCTCCAAACAGAGTAAACTGGAATCATTTCGGTTAAAATTGGGATAACTTCTTCATCATAACTCCTATGATCTTGATTAAACTTCAGGGTGATTCTACACTGATTAATGAGTCCAAATCAAGATTCTTACATCGTGATTCATTCTGGTTTTATTAGTATCAAGAATAAATTGCCAAATCTCCAAACAGGGCAAACTGGAATCACTTCGGTTAAAAGTGGGATAACTTCTTCATCATAACTCCTATGATATTGATTCAACTTCAGGGTGATTTAAACTGATTTATGAGTAAAAACCAAGCTTTTTGCATCGTGATTCATTCTGGTTTGATTTGAATCAAGAAGAAATTGCCAAATCTCCAAACAGGGTAAAATGAAATCACTTCGGTTAAAAGTGGAATAACTTCTTCATCATAAGTCCAATGATATTGATTCAACTTCAGGATGATTCTGCACTGATTTATGAGTCCAAATCAAGCTTATTACATCTTTATTCATTCTGGTTTGATTAGAATCAAGAAGAAATTACCAAATCTCAAAACAGGGTAAATTGGAGTCACTTCGGTTAAAAGTGGGATAACTTCTTCATCACAACTCCTATGATCTTGATTCAACTTCAGGGTGATTCTAATCTTATTTATGATTCCAAATTAAGCTTCTTAAATCGTGATTCGTTCTGGTTTTGTTAGTATCAAGAAGAAATTGCCAACTCTCCAAACAAGGTAAATTGGAATCACTTCGGTTAAAAGTGGGATAACTTCTTCATCATAATTCCTATGATATTGATTCAAATTCACGGTGATTATCCACTGATTTATGAGTCCAAATAAAGCTTCTTACATCTTGATTCATTCTGTGTTGATTTGAATCAAGAAGAAATTGCCAAATCTCCAAACAGGGTAAACTGGAATCACTTCGGTTAAAAGTGGAATAACTTCTTCATCATAAGTCCAATGATATTGATTCAACTTCAGGGTGCTTATCCACTGATTTATGAGTCCAAATCAAGATTCTTACATCTTGATTCATTATGGTTTGATTAGAATTAAGAAGAAATTGCCAACTCTCCAAACAAGGTAAATTGGAATAACTTCGGTTAAAAGTGGGATAACTTCTTCATCATAACTCCTATGATCTTGATTCAAATTCTGGGTGATTCTTAGCTGATTTATGAGTCCAAATCAAGCTTCTTACATCGTGATTCATTTTGGTTTTATTTGTATCAAGAAGAAATTGCCAAATCTCCAAACAGGGTAAACTGGAATCATTTCGGTTAAAAGTGGGATAATTTGTTCATCATAAGTCCAATGATATTGATTTAACTTCAGGATGATTCTGCACTGATTTATTAGTCCAAATCAAGTTTATTACATCTTGATTCATTCTGGTTTGATTAGAATCAAGAAGAAATTGCAAAATCTCCAAACAGGGTAAATTGGAGTCACTTTGGTTAAAAGTGGAATAACTTCTTCATCATAACTCCTATGATCTTGATTCAACTTCAGGGTGATTCTAAACTTATTTATGAGTCCAAATTAAGCTTCTTACATCGTGTTTCGTTCTGGTTTTATTAGTATCAAGAAGAAATTGTCAACTCTCCAAACAAGGTAAATTGGAATCACTTTGGTTAAAAGTGGGATAACTTCTTCATCATAATATCCTATGATATTGATTCAAATTCACGGTGATTATCCACTGATTTATGAGTCCAAAGAAAGCTTCTTACATCTTGATTCATTCTGTTTTGATTTTAATCAAGAAGAAATTACCAAATCTTCAAACAGGGTAAACTGGAATCACTTCGGTTAAAAGTGGAATAACTTCTTCATCATAAGTCCAATGATATTGATTCAACTTCAGGATGATTCTGCACTGATTTCTGAGTCCAAATCAAGCTTATTACATCTTGATTCATTCTGGTTTGATTAGAATCAAGAAGAAATTGCCAAATCTCAAAACAGGGTAAATTGGAGTCACTTCGGTTAAAAGTGGGATAACTTCTTCATCATAACTCATATTATCTTGATTCAACTTCGGGGTGATTCTAAACTTATTTATGAGTCCAAATCAAGCTTCTTACATCGTGATTCGTTCTGGTTTTTTTAGTATCAAGAAGAAATTGCCAACTCTCCAAACAGGGCAAACTGGAATCACTTCAGTTAAAAGTGCGATAACTTCTTCATCATAATTCCTATGATATTGATTCAACTTCAGGGAGATTATCCACTGATTTATGAGTCCAAATCAAGATTCTTACATGTTGATTCATTATGGTTTGATTAGAATCAAGAAGAAATTGCCAACTCCCCAAACATCGTAAATTGGAATCATTTCGGTTAAAAGTGGGATAACTTCTTCATCATAACTCCTATGATCTTGATTCAAATTCAGGGTGATTCTAAACTGATTTATGAGTCCAAATCAATCTTCTTACATCGTGATTCATTTTGGTTTTATTTGTATCAAGAAGAAATTACCAAATCTCCAAACAGGGTAAACTGGAATCACTTCGGTTAAAATTGGGATAACTTCTTCATCATAACTCCTATGATCTTGATTCAACTTCAGGGTGATTCTAAACTGATTAATGAGTCCAAATAAAGCTTCTTACATCGTGATTAATTCTGGTTTTATTAGTATCAAGAATAAATTGCCAAATCTCCAAACAGGGCAAACTAGAATCACTTCGGTTAAAAGTGGGATAACTTCTACATCATAACTCCTATGATATTGATTCAACTTCAGGGTGATTTAAACTGATTTGTGAGTACAAATCAAGCTTCTTGCATCGTGATTCATTCTCGTTTGATTTGAATCAAGAAGAAATTGCCAAATCTCCAAACAAGGTAAATTAGAGTTACTTCGGTTAAAAGTGGGATAACTTTTTCATCATTACTCCTATGATCTTGATTCAACTTGAGGGTGATTTAAAATTATTTTATGATTCCAAATCAAGCTTCTTATATCGTGATTCCTTCTGGTTTTATTAGTATCAAGAAGCAATTGCCAACTCTCCAAACAGGGCAAACGGGAATCACTTCTATTAAAAATGCGATATCTTCTTCATCATAACTCCTATGATATTGATTCAACTTCAGGGTGATTATCCACTGATTTATGAGTCCAAATCAAGATTCTTACATCTTGATTCATTATGGTTTGATTAGAATCAAGAAGGAATTGCCAACTGTCCAAACAAGGTAAATTGGAATCACTTCGATTAAAAGTTGGATAACTTCTTCATCATAACTCCTATGATCTTGATTCAACTTCAGGGTGATTCTAAACTTATTTATGAGTCCAAATCAAGCTTCTTACATCGTGATTCGTTCTGGTTTTATTAGTATCAAGAAGAAATTGCCAACTCTCCAAACATGGCAAACTGGAATCACTTCGGTTAAAAGTGCGATAACTTCATCATCATAACTCCTATGATATTGATTCAACTTCAGGGTGATTATCCACTGATTTATGAGTCCAAATCAATATTCTTACATCTTGATTCATTATGGTTTGATTAGAATCAAGAAGAATTTGCCAACTCTACAAACAAGGTAAATTGGAATCACTTCGGTTAAAAGTGGGATAACTTCTTCATCACAACTCCTATGATCTTGATTCAAATTCAGGGTGATTCTAAACTGATTTATGAGTCCAAATCAAGCTTCTTACATCGTGATTCATTTTGTTTTTTTTGTATCAAGAAGAAATTGCCAAATCTCCAAACAGGGTAAACTGGAATCACTTCGGTTAAAATTGGGATAACTTCATCATAACTCCTATGATCTTGATTCAACTTCAGGGTGATTCTACACTGATTAATGAGTCCAAATCAAGCTTCTTACATCGTGATTCATTCTGGTTTTATTAATATCAAGAATAAATTGCCAAATCTCCAAACAAGGCAAACTGGAATCACTTCGGTTAAAAGTGGGATAACTTCTTCATCATAACTCCTATGATATTGAATTAACTTCAGGGTGATTTAAACTGATTTATGAGTACAAATCAAGCTTTTAGCATCGTGATTCATTCTGGTTTGATTTGAATCAAGAAGAAATTGCCAAATCTCCAAACAAGGTAAATTACAGTTACTTCGGTTAAAAGTGGGATAACTTCTTCATCATTACTCCTATGATCTTGATTCAACTTCAAGGTGATTCTAAACTTATTATATGATTCCAAATCAAGCTTCTTATATCGTGATTCGTTCTGGTTTTATTAGTATCAGGAAGCAATTGCCAACTCTCCAAAAAGGGCAAACGGGAATCACTTCGGTTAAAAGTGCGATAACTTCTTCATCCTAACTCCTATGATATTGATTCAACTTCAGGGTGATTATCCACTGATTTATGAGTCCAAATCAAGATTCTTACATCTTGATTCATTATGGTTTGATTAGAATCAAGAAGGAAATGCCAACTCTCCAAACAAGGTAAATTGGAATCACTTCGGTTAAAAGTGGGATAACTTCTTCATCATAACTCCTATGATATTAATTCAAATTCAGGGTGATTCTAAACTTATTTATAAGTCCAAATCAAGCTTCTTACATCGTGATTCGTTCTGGTTTTTTTAGTATCAAGAAGAAATTGCCAACTCTCCAAACAGGGCAAACTGGAATCACTTCGGTTAAAAGTGCGATAACTTCTTCATCATAACTCCTATGATATTGATTCAACTTCAGGGTGATTATTCACTGATTTATGAGTCCAAATCAAGATTCTTACATCTTGATTCAAATTCAGGGTGATTCTAAACTGATTTATGAGTCCAAATCAAGCTTCTTACACCGTGATTCATTTTTTTTTATTTGTATCAAGAAGAAATAGCCAAATCTCCAAACAGGGTAAACTGGAATCACTTCGGTTAAAATTGGGATAACTTCTTCATCATAACCCCTATGATCTTGATTCAACTTCAGGGTGATTCTACACTGATTAATGAGTCCAAATCAAGCTTCTTACATCGTGATTAATTCTGGTTTTATTAGTATCAAGAATAAATTGCCAAATCTCCAAACAGGGGAAACTGGAATCACTTCGGTTAAAAGTGGGATAACTTCTTCATCATAACTCCTATGATATTGATTCAACTTCAGGGTGATTTAAACTGATTTATGAGTACAAATCAAGCTTCTTGCATCGTGATTCATTCTGGTTTGATTTGAATCAAGAAGAAATTGCCAAATCTCCAAACAAGGTAAATTAGGGTTACTTCGGTTAAAAGTGGGATAACTTCTTCATCATTACTCCTATGATCTTGATTCAACTTGAGGGTGATTTAAAATTATTTTATGATTCCAAATCAAGCTTCTTATATCGTGATTCCTTCTGGTTTTATTAGTATCAAGAAGCAATTGCCAACTCTCCAAACAGGGCAAACGGGAATCACTTCTGTTAAAAGTGCGATATCTTCTTCATCATAACTCCTATGATATTGATTCAACTTCAGGGTGATTATCCACTAATTTATGAGTCCAAATCAAGATTCTTACATCTTGATTCATTATGGTTTGATTAGAATCAAAAAGGAATTGCCAACTGTCCAAACAAGGTAAATTGGAATCACTTCGGTTAAAAGTTGGATAACTTCTTCATCATAACTCCTATGATCTTGATTCAACTTCAGGGTGATTCTAAACTTATTTATGAGTCCAAATCAAGCTTCTTACATCGTGATTCGTTCTGGTTTTATTAGTATCAAGAAGAAATTGCCAACTCTCCAAACATGGCAAACTGGAATCACTTCGGTTAAAAGTGCGATAACTTCATCATCATAACTCCTATGATATTGATTCAACATCAGGGTGATTATCCACTGATTTATGAGTCCAAATCAATATTCTTACATCTTGATTCATTATGGTTTGATTAGAATCAAGAAGAATTTGCCAACTCTCCAAACAAGGTAAATTGGAATCACTTCGGTTAAAAGTGGGATAACTTCTTCATCACAACTCCTATGATCTTGATTCAAATTCAGGGTGATTCTAAACTGATTTATGAGTCCAAATAAAGCTTCATACATCGTGATTCATTTTTTTTTGTATCAAGAAGAAATTGCCAAATCTCAAAACAGGGTAAACTGGAATCACTTCGGTTAAAATTGGGATAACTTCATCATAACTCCTATGATCTTGATTCAACTTCAGGGTGATTCTACACTGATTAATGAGTCCAAATCAAGCTTCTTACATCGTGATTCATTCTGGTTGTATTAATATCAAGAATAAATTGCCAAATCTCCAAACAAGGCAAACTGGAATCACTTCGGTTAAAAGTGGGATAACTTCTTCATCATAACTCCTATGATATTGAATTAACTTCAGGGTGATTTAAACAGATTTATGAGTACAAATCAAGCTTTTTGCATCGTGATTCATTCTGGTTTGATTTGAATCAAGAAGAAATTACCAAATCTCTAAACAAGGTAAATTACAGTTACTTCGGTTAAAAGTGGGATAACTTCTTCATCATTACTCCTATGATCTTGATTCAACTTCAAGGTGATTCTAAACTTATTATATTATTCCAAATCAAGCTTCTTATATCGTGATTCGTTCTGGTTTTATTAGTATCAGGAAGCAATTGCCAACTCTCCAAACAGGCAAACCGGAATCACTTCGGTTAAAAGTGCAATAACTTCTTCATCCTAACTCCTATGATATTGATTCAACTTCAGGGTGATTATCCACTGATTTATGAGTCCAAATCAAGATTCTTACATCTTGATTCATTATGGTTTGATTAGAATCAAGAAGGAAATGCCAACTCTCCAAACAAGGTAAATTGGAATCACTTCGGTTAAAAGTGGGATAACTTCTTCATCATAACTCCTATGATATTGATTCAAATTCAGGGTGATTCTAAACTGATTTATGAGTCCAAATCAAGTTTCTTACATCGTGATTCGTTTTGGGTTTATTTGTATCAAGAAGAAATTGCCAAATCTCCAAACAGGGTAAACTAGAATCACTTCGGTTAAAAGTGGGATAAATTCTTCATCATAACTCCTATGATCTTGATTCAACTTCAGGGTGATTCTAAACTTATTTATAAGTCCAAATCAAGCTTCTTACATCGTGATTCGTTCTGGTTTTTTTAGTATCAAGAAGAAATTGCCAACTCTCCAAACAGGGCAAACTGGAATCACTTCGGTTAAAAGTGCGATAACTTCTTCATCATAACTCCTATGATATTGATTCAACTTCAGGGTGATTATCCACTGATTTATGAGTCCAAATCAAGATTCTTACATCTTGATTCATTATGGTTTGATTAGAATCAAGAAGAAATTGCCAACTCTCCAAACATCGTAAATTGGAATCATTTCGGTTAAAAGTGGGATAACTTCTTCATCATAACTCCTATGATCTTGATTCAAATTCAGGGTGATTCTAAACTGATTTATGAGTCCAAATCAAGCTTCTTACACCGTGATTCATTTTTTTTTATTTTTATCAAGAAGAAATTGCCAAATCTCCAAACAGGGTAAACTGGAATCACTTCGGTTAAAATTGGGATAACTTCTTCATCATAACTCCTATGATCTTGATTCAACTTCAGGGTGATTCTACACTGATTAATGAGTCCAAATCAAGCTTCTTACATCGTGATTAATTCTTGTTTTATTAGTATCAAGAATAAATTGCCAAATCTCCAAACAGGGGAAACTGGAATCACTTCGGTTAAAAGTGGGATAACTTCTTCATCATAACTCCTATGATATTGATTCAACTTCAGGGTGATTTAAACTGATTTATGAGTACAAATCAAGCTTCTTGCATCGTGATTCATTCTGGTTTGATTTGAATCAAGAAGAAATTGCCAAATCTCCAAACAAGGTAAATTAGGGTTACTTCGGTTAAAAGTGGGATAACTTCTTCATCATTACTCCTATGATCTTGATTCAACTTGAGGGTGATTTAAAATTATTTTATGATTCCAAATCAAGCTTCTTATATCGTGATTCCTTCTGGTTTAATTAGTATCAAGAAGCAATTGCCAACTCTCCAAACAGGACAAACGGGAATCACTTCAGTTAAAAGTGCGATATCTTCTTCATCATAACTCCTATGATATTGATTCAACTTCAGGGTGATTATCCACTAATTTATGAGTCCAAATCAAGATTCTTACATCTTGATTCATTATGGTTTGATTAGAATCAAGAAGGAATTGCCAACTGTCCAAACAAGGTAAATTGGAATCACTTCGATTAAAAGTTGGATAACTTCTTCATCATAACTCCTATGATCTTGATTCAACTTCAGGGTGATTCTAAACTTATTTATGAGTCCAAATCAAGCTTCTTACATCGTGATTCGTTCTGGTTTTATTAGTATCAAGAAGAAATTGCCAACTCTCCAAACATGGCAAACTAGAATCACTTCGGTTAAAAGTGCGATAACTTCATCATCATAACTCCTATGATATTGATTCAACTTCAGGGTGATTATCCACTGATATATGAGTCCAAATAAATATTCTTACATCTTGATTCATTATGGTTTGATTAGAATCAAGAAGAATTTGCCAACTCTCCAAACAAGGTAAATTGGAATCACTTCAGTTAAAAGTAAGATAACTTCTTCATCACAACTCCTATGATCTTGATTCAAATTCAGGGTGATTCTAAACTGATTTATGAGTCCAAATAAAGCTTCATACATCGTGATTCATTTTTTTTTTGTATCAAGAAGAAATTGCCAAATCTCCAAACAGGGTAAACTGGAATCACTTCGGTTAAAATTGGGATAACTTCATCATAACTCCTATGATCTTGATTCAACCTCAGGGTGATTCTACACTGATTAATGAGTCCAAATCAAGCTTCTTACATCGTGATTCATTCTGGTTGTATTAATATCAAGAATAAATTGCCAAATCTCCAAACAAGGCAAACTGGAATCACTTCGGTTAAAAGTGGGATAACTTCTTCATCATAACTCCTATGATATTGAATTAACTTCAGGGTGATTTAAACAGATTTATGAGTACAAATCAAGCTTTTTGCATCGTGATTCATTCTGGTTTGATTTGAATCAAGAAGAAATTACCAAATCTCTAAACAAGGTAAATTACAGTTACTTCGGTTAAAAGTGGGATAACTTCTTCATCATTACTCCTATGATCTTGATTCAACTTCAAGGTGATTCTAAACTTATTATATGATTCCAAATCAAGCTTCTTATATCGTGATTCGTTCTGGTTTTATTAGTATCAGGAAGCAATTGCCAACTCTCCAAACAGGCAAACCGGAATCACTTCGGTTAAAAGTGCGATAACTTCTTCATCATAACTCCTATGATATTGATTCAACTTCAGGGTGATTATCCACTGATTTATGAGTCCAAATCAAGATTCTTACATCTTGATTCATTATGGTTTGATTAGAATCAAGAAGGAAAAGCCAACTCTCCAAACAAGGTAAATTGGAATCACTTCGGTTAAAAGTGGGATAACTTCTTCATCATAACTCCTATGATATTGATTCAAATTCAGGGTGATTCTAAACTGATTTATGAGTCCAAATCAAGCTTCTTACATCGTGATTCGTTTTGGTTTTATTTTTATCAAGAAGAAATTGCCAAATCTCCAAACAGGGTAAACTATAATCACTTCGGTTAAAAGTGGGATAACTTCTTCATCATAACTCCTATGATCTTGATTCAACTTCAGGGTGATTCTAAAGTGATTTATGAGTCCAAATCAAGTTTCCTACATCATGATTCATTCTGGTTTTATTAGTATCAAGAAGAAATTGCCAAATCTCCGAACAGAGTAAACTAGATTCACTTCGGTTAAAAGTGGGATAACTTCTTCATCATAACTCCTATGATATTGATTCAATTTCAGGGTGATTATCCGATTATTTATGAGCCCAAATCAATATTCTTACATCTTGTTTCATTATGGTTTGATTAGAATCAAGAAGAAATTGCCAACTCTCCAAACAGGGTAAATTGGAATCACTTCGGTTAAAAGTGATACAACTTCTTCATCATAACTCCTATGATCTTGATTCAAATTCAGGGTGATTCTAAACTGATTTATGAGTCCAAATCAAGCTTCTTACATCGTGATTCTTTCTGGTTTTATTAGTATCAAGAATAAATTGTCAAATCTTCAAAAAGGGTAAACTGGGATCACTTCAGTTAAAAGTGGGATAACTTCTTCATCATAAGTCCAATGATATTGATTCAACTTCAGGATGATTCTACACTGATTTATGAGTCCAAATAAATATTCTTACATCTTGATTCATTCTG
Organism: Moricandia moricandioides; assembly: GCA_905132885.1. Classification (NCBI taxonomy): domain Eukaryota; kingdom Viridiplantae; phylum Streptophyta; class Magnoliopsida; order Brassicales; family Brassicaceae; genus Moricandia; species Moricandia moricandioides. Next base: position 73,427 of record CAJHQQ010001251.1, read on the forward strand.
GTTTGATTAGAATCAAAAAGAAATTGTCAAATCTCCAAATAGGGTAAACTAGAATCACTTCTGTTAAAAGTGGAATAACATCTTCATCATAACTCCTATTATATTGATTCAACTTCAGGGTGATTATCCACTGATTTATGAGTCCAAATCAAAATTCTTACATCCTGATTCATTATGGTTTGATTAGAATCAAGAAGAAATTGCTAACTCTCCAAACACGGTAAATTAGAATCACTTCGGTTAAAAGTGGGATAACTTCTTCATCATAACTCCTATGATCTTGATTCAAATTCATGGTGATTCAAAACTTTTTTATGAGTCCAAATCAAGTTTCTTACATCGTGATTCATTCTGGTTTTATTTGTATCAAGAAGAAATTGCCAAATCTCCAAACAGGGTAAACTGGAATCACTTCGGTTAAAAGTGGGATAACTTCTTCATCATAACTCCTATGATCTTGATTCAACTTCAGGGTGATTATAAACATATTAATGAGTCCAAATCAAGCTTCTTACATCGTTATTCATTCTGGTTTTATTAGTATCAAGAATATATTGCCAAATCTCTAAACAGGGCAAACTGGAATCACTTCGGTTAAAAGTGGGATAACTTCTTCATCATAACTCCTATGATATTGATTCAACTTCAGGGTGATACTACACTTATTTATAAGTACAAATCAAGCTTCTTACATTGTGATTCATTCTGGATTTATTAGTATCAAAAACAAATTACCAAATCTCAAAACAGAGCAAAATGGGATCACTTCGTTTAAAAGTGGGATAACTTCTTCATCATAACTCCAATGATATTGATTAAACTTCAGGATGATTCTACACTGATTTATTAGTCCAAATCAAGCTTCTTAAATCTTGATTAATTCTGGTTTGATTAGAATCAAGAAGAAATTGCCAACTCTCCAAACAGGGTAAATTGGAATCACTTCGGTTAAAAGTGGGATAACTTCTTCATCATAACTCCTATGATCTTGATTCAAATTCAGGGTGATTCTAAACTGATTTATGAGTCCAAATAAAGCTTCTTACATAGTGATTCATTCTGGTTTTATTTATATCAAGAAGAAATTGCAAAATCTACAAACAGGGTAAACTGGAATCACTTCGGTTAAAAGTGGGATAACTTCTTCATCATAACTCCTATGATCTTTATTCAACTTCAGGGTGATTCTAAACTGATTAATGAGTCCAAATCAAGCTTCTTACATCGTGATTCATTCTGGTTTTATTAGTATCAAGAATAAATTGCCAAATCTCCAAAAAGGGCAAACTGGAATCACTTCGGTTAAAAGTGGAACAACTTCTTCATCTTAAGTCCAATGATATTGATTCAACTTCAGGATGATTCTGCACTGATTTATGAGTCCAAATCAAGATTATTACATACTGATTCATTCTGGTTTCATTAGAATTAGGAAAAATTCCCAAATCTCCAAACAAGGTAAATTGGAGTCACTTCGGTTAAAAGTGGGATAACTACTTCATCATAAATCCTATGATCTTGATTCAACATCAGGGTGATTCTAAAATTATTTATGATTCCAAATCAAGCTTCTTACATCGTGATTGGTTATGGTTTTATTAGTATCAAGAAGACATTGCCAAACCTCCAAACAAGGTAAACTGGAATCACTTCGGTTAAAATTGGGATAACTTCTTCATCATAACTCCTATGATCTTGATTCAACTTCAGGGTGATTTCTAAACTTATTTATGAATCCAAATCAAGCTTCTTACATCGTTATTCGTTCTTGTTTTATTAGCATCAAGAAGAAATTGCCAACTCTCCAAACAGGGCAAACTGGAATCACTTCGGTTAAAAGTGGGATGACTTCTTCATCATAATTCCTATGATCTTGATTCAACTTCCGGGTGATTCTAAAATTATTTATGAGTCCAAATCAAGCTTCTTACATCGTGATTCATTTTGGTTTTATTAGTATCAAGAAGAAATTGCCAAATCTCCAAACAGGGTAAACTGGATTCACTTCGGTTAAAAGTGGGATAACTTCTTCATTATAATTCCTATGATATTGATTCAACTTCAGGGTGATTATCCACTGATTTATGATTACAAATCAAGATTCTTACATCTTGATTCATTATGATTTGATTAGAATCAAGAAGAAACTGTCAACTCTCCAAAAAGGGTAAATTGGAATCTCTTCGGTTAAAAGTGGGATAACTTCTTCATCATAACTCCTATGATCTTGATTCAACTTCAGGGTGATTCTACACTGATATATGAGTCCAAATCAAGCTACTTACATCGTGATTCATTCTGGTTTTATTAGTATCAAGAATAAAGTACCAAATCTCCAAACATGGCAAACTGGAATCACTTCGGTTAAAAGTGCGATAACTTCTTCATCATAACTCCTATGATATTGATTCAACTTCAGGGTGATTATCCAATGCTTTATGAGTACAAATTAAGATTCTTACATCTTGATTCATTATGGTTTGATTAGAATCAAGAAGAAATTGCCAACTCTCCAAAAAGGGTAAATTGGAATCTCTTCGGTTAAAAGTGGGATAACTTCTTCATCATAACTTCTATGATCTTGATTCAAATTCTGGGTGATTCTAAACTGATTTATGAGTCCAAATCAAGCTTCTTACATCGTGATTCATTCTGGTTTTATTTGTATCAAGAAGAAATTGCCAAATCTCCAAACATGGTAAACTTGAATCACTTCGGTTAAAAGTGGGATAACCTCTTCATCATAACTCCTATGATCTTGATTCAATTTCAGGGTGATTCTAAACTGATTAATGATTCTAAATCAAGCTTCTTAAATCGTGATTCATTCTGAATTGATTTGAATCAAGAAGAAATTGCCAAATTTCCAAATAGAGTAAACTGGAATCACTTCGGTTAAAAGTGGAATAACTTCTTCATCATAACTCCTATGATATTGATTCAACTTCAGAGTGATTTACACTGATTTATGAGTACAAATCAGGCTTCTTACATCGTGATTCATTCTGTTTTGATTTGAATCAAGAAGAAATTGCCAAATCTCGAAACATGGTAAACTGGAATCACTTTGGTTAAAACTGGAATAACTTCTTCATCATATGTCCAATGATATTGATTCAACTTCAGGATGATTCTAAAGTTATTTATGAGTTGAAATGAATCTTCTTACGTCTTGCTTCATTTTGGTTTTATTAGTATCAAGAAGAAATTGTCAAATCTTCAGAAAGGGTAAACTGGGATCATTTCAGTTAAAAGTGGGATAACTTCTTCATCATAAGTCCAATGATATTGATTCAACTTCAGGATAATTCTACACTGATTTATGAGTCCAAATAAATATTTTTACATCTTGATTCATTCTGGTTTGATTAGAATCAAAAAGAAATTGTCAAATCTCCAAATAGGGTAAACTGGAATCACTTCTGTTAAAAGTGGAATAACATCTTCATCATAACTCCTATGATATTGATTCAACTTCAGGGTGATTATCCACTGATTTATGAGTCCAAATCAAAATTCTTACATCCTGATTCATTATGGTTTGATTAGAATCAAGAAGAAATTGCTAACTCTCCAAACACGGTAAATTGGAATCACTTCGGTTAAAAGTTGGATAACTTTTTCATCATAACTCCTATGATCTTGATTCAAATTCATGGCGATTCAAAACTTATTTATGAGTCCAAATCAAGTTTCTTACATCGTGATTCATTCTGGTTTTATTTGTATCAAGAAGAAATTGCCAAATCTCCAAACAGGGTAAACTGGAATCACTTCGGTTAAAAGTGGGATAACTTCTTCATCATAACTCCTATGATCTTGATTCAACTTCAGGGTGATTATAAACATATTAATGAGTCCAAATCCAGCTTCTTACATCTTTATTCATTCTGGTTTTATTAGTATCAAGAATATATTGCCAAATCACTAAACAGGGCAAACTGGAATCACTTCGGTTAAAAGTGGGATAACTTCTTCATCATAACTCCTATGATATTGATTCAACTTCAGGGTGATACTACACTGATTTATAAGTACAAATCAAGCTTCTTACATTGTGATTCATTCTGTATTTATTAGTATCAAAAAGAAATTACCAAATCTCAAAACAGAGCAAAATGGGATCACTTCGGTTAAAAGTGGGATAACTTCTTCATCATATCTCCAATGATATTGATTAAACTTCAGGATGATTCTACACTTATTTATTAGTCCAAATTAATCTTCTTACATCTTGATTAATTCTGGTTTGATTAGAATCAAGAAGAAATTGCCAACTCTCCAAACAAGGTAAATTGGAATCACTTCGGTTAAAAGTGGGATAACTTCTTCATCATAACTCCTATGATCTTGATTCAAATTCAGGGTGATTCTAAACTCATTTATGAGTCCAAATCAAGCTTCTTACATAGTGATTCATTCTGGTTTTATTTATATCAAGAAGAAATTGCCAAATCTCCAAACAGGGTAAACTGGAATCACTTCGGTTAAAAGTGGGATAACTTCTTCATCATAACTCCTATGATCTTTATTCAACTTCAGGGTGATTCTAAACTGATTAATGAGTCCAAATCAAGCTTCTTACATCGTGATTCATTCTGGTTTTATTAGTATCAAGAATAAATTTCCAAATCTCCAAACAGGGCAAACTGGAATCACTTCGGTTAGAAGTGGGATAACTTCTTTATCATAACTCCTATGATATTGATTCAACTTTAGGGTGATTTACACTGATTTATGAGTACAAATAAAGCTTCTTACATCGTGATTTATTCTGTTTTTATTTTAATAAAGAAGAAATTGCCAATCTCCAAACAGGGTAAACTGGAATCACTTTGGTTAAAAGTGGAATAACTTCTTCATCTTAAGTCCAATGATATTGATTCAACTTCAGGATGAGTCTGCACTGATTTATGAGTCCAAATCAAGATTATTACATACTGATTCATTCTGGTTTCATTAGAATTAGGAAAAATTGCCAAATCTCCAAACAAGGTAAATTGGAGTCACTTCGGTTAAAAGTGGGATAACTTCTTCATCATAAATCCTATGATCTTGATTCAACATCAGGGTGATTCTAAAATTATTTATGATTCCAAATCAAGCTTCTTACATCGTGATTGGTTATGGTTTTATTAGTATCAAGAAGACATTGCCAAACCTCCAAACAAGGTAAACTGGAATCACTTCGGTTAAAATTGGGATAACTTCTTCATCATAACTCCTATGATCTTGATTCAACTTCAGGGTGATTTCTAAACTTATTTATGAATCCAAATCAAGCTTCTTACATTGTTATTCGTTCTTGTTTTATTAGTATCAAGAAGAAGTTGCCAACTCTCCAAACAGGGCAAACTAGAATCACTTCGGTAAGTGGGATGACTTCTTCATCATAACTCCTATGATCTTGATTCAACTTCCGGGTGATTCTACAATTATTTATGACTCCAAATCAAGCTACTTACATCGTGATTCATTCTGGTTTTATTAGTATCAAGAATAAATTACCAAATCTCCAAACATGGTAAACTGGAATCACTTCGGTTAAAAGTGCGATAACTTCTTCATCATAACTCCTATGATATTGATTCAGCTTCAGGGTGATTATCCAATGATTTATGAGTACAAATTAAGATTCTTACATCTTGATTCATTATGGTTTCATTAGAATCAAGAAGAAATTGCCAACTCTCCAAAAAGGGTAAATTGGAATCACTTCGGTTAAAAGTGGGATAACTTCTTCATCATAACTCCTATGATCTTGATTCAAAATTCTGGGTGATTCTAAACTTATTTATGAGTCCAAATAAAGCTTCTTACATCGTGATTCATTCTGGTTTTATTTGTATCAAGAAGAAATTGCCAAATCTCCAAACAGGGTAAACTTGAATCACTTCGGTTAAAAGTGGGAAAACCTCTTCATCATAACTCCTATGATCTTGATTCAACTTCAGGGTGATTCTAAACTGATTAATGATTCTAAATCAAGCTTCTTAAATCGTGATTCATTCTGATTTGATTTGAATCAAGAAGAAATTGCCAAATCTCCAAATAGAGTACACTGGAATCACTTCGGTTAAAAGTGGAATAACTTCTTCATCATAACTCCTATGATATTGATTCAACTTCAGAGTGATTTACACTGATTTATGAGTACAAATCAGGCTTCTTACATCGTGATTCATTCTGTTTTGATTTGAATCAAGAAGAAATTGTCAAATCTCGAAACATGGTAAACTGGAATCACTTTGGTTAAAACTGGAATAACTTCTTCACCATATGTCCAATGATATTGATTCAACTTCAGGATGATTCTAAACTTATTTATGAGTCCAAATTAAGCTTCTTGCATCTTGCTTCATTCTGGTTTTATTAGTATCAAGAATAAATTGCCAACTCTCCAAACCGGACAAATTGGAGTCACTTCGGTTAAAAGTGGGATAACTTCTTCACCATAACTCCTATGATCTTGATTCAACGTCAGGGTGATTCTACACTGATTTATGAGTTCAAATAAAGCTTCTTACATCGTGATTCATTCTTGTTTTATTAGTATCCAGAAGAAATTGCCAAATCTCCAAACAGGGTAAACTGAATTCACTTCGGTTAAAAGTGGGATAACTTCTTCATCATATCTCCTATGATATTGATTCAAAATCAGGGTGATTATCCACTGATTTATGAGTCCAAATCAAAATTCTTACATCTTGATTCATTATGGTTTGATTAGAATCAAGAAGAAATTGCAAACTCTCCAAAAAGGGCAAATAGGAATCACTTCGGTTAAAAGTGGGATAACTTCTTCATCATAACTCCTATGATCTTGATTCAACTTCAGGGTGATTCTACTCTGATTTATGAGTCCAAATCAAGCTTCTTACATCGTGATTCCTTCTGGATTTATTAGTATTAAGAAAAAATTGCCAAATCTCAAAACAGGGCAAACTGGGATCACTTCGGTTAAAAGTGGGATAACTTCTTCATCATAACTCCAATGATATTGATTCAACTTCAGGATTATTCTACACTGATTTATGAGTACAAATCAACATTATTACATATTGATTCATTCTGGTTTGATTAGAATCAAGAAGAAATTGCCAAATCTCCAAAGAAGGTAAACTGAAGTCATTTCGGTTAAAAGTGGGATAACTTCTTTATCATAACTCCTATGATCTTGATTCAAATTCAGGGTGATTCTAAACTGATTTATGATTCCAAATCAAGCTTCTTACATCGTGATTCATTCTGGTTTTATTTGTATCAAGAATAAAAAGTCAAATCTCCAAACAGGATAAACTGGAATCACTTCGGTTAAAAGTGGGATAACTTCTTCATCATAACTCCAATGATCTTGATTCAACTTCAGGGTGATTCTAAACTGATTATGAGTCCTAATCAAGCTTCTTACATCGTGATTCATTCTGGTTTTATTTGTATCAAGAAGAAATTTCCAAATCTCCAAACAGGGTAAACTGGAATCACTTTGGTTAAAAGTGGGATAACTTCTTCATCATAACTCCTGTGATATTGATTCAACTTCAGGATTATTCTACACTTATTTATGAGTCCAAATCAAGCTTCTTACATCTTGATTCATTCTGGTTTTATTAGTATCAAGAAGAAATTGCCAAATCTCCCAACAGAGTAAACTCGATTCACTTCGGTTAAAAGTGGGATAACTTCTTCATCATAACTCCTATGATATTGATTCAATTTCAGGGTGATTATCCGATGATTTATGAGTCCAAATCAAAATTCTTACATCTTGTTTCATTATGGTTTGATTAGAATCAAGAAGAAATTGCCAACTCTCCAAACAGGGTAAATTGGAATCACTTCGGTTAAAAGTGAGACAACTTCTTCATCATAACTCCTATGATCTTGATTCAAATTCAGGGTGATTCTAAACTGATTTATTAGTCCAAATCAAGCTTCTTACATCTTGATTCATTCTGGTTTTATTAGTATCAAGAATAAATTGTTAAATCTTCAAACAGGGTAAACTGTGATCACTTCGGTTAAAAGTGGGATAACTTCTTCATAATAAATCCAATGATACTGATTCAACTTCGGGATGATTCTACACTGATTTTGTAACGCCCCGACCGCCCACGGCTAATGGGCCACCCACGCCCGCTCTCTCGGCCCGTGGACCCCATCCGACGGTCGGTCGTTAATTTTCCAAGGCTCGAAATCATCGTTTACTGTCCCTGCAATCACCACCTGACCTTTTCCCGTGCTTTGGCCTCACTCACACGGTATCGCGAATCACTTCCCGATAGGTCACCCATCCTTTCACTACTCCAGCATAAGCACGCTTAACCCTGGAGTTCTAAACGGATGTGTGACGGAAAAGGTAAGTGCACTTTGGTGACATAGGTAGCCAAATCAATTCTCTTAAGCCTTTTCACATATCACAACTCGGGATGTTACAATTCACCCCCTCTCAAAGAACGCAACGCCCTCGTTGCGCCCCACGACAGGTCTCAAGACGCCTCTCAGGTCAGAACTGAGACGGCTAACCAGCTCTGATACCACTTGTAACGCCCCGACCGCCCACGGCTAATGGGCCACCCACGCCCGCTCTCTCGGCCCGTGGGCCCCATCCCATCCGACGGTCGGTCGTTAATTTCCAAAGGCTCGAAATCATCGTTTACTGTCCCTGCAATCACCACCTGACCTTTTCCCGTGCTTTGGCCTCACTCACACGGTATCGCGAATCACTTCCCGATAGGTCACCCATCCTTTCACTACTCCAGCATAAGCACGCTTAACCCTGGAGTTCTAAACGGATGTGTGACGGAAAAGGTAAGTGCACTTTGGTGACATAGGTAGCCAAATCAATTCTCTTAAGCCTTTTCACATATCACAACTCGGGATGTTACAGATTTATGAGTCCAAATAAATATTCTTACATCTTGATTCATTCTGGTTTGATTAGAATTAAAAAGAAATTGTCAAATCTCCAAATAGGGTAAACTAGAATCACTTCTGTTAAAAGTGGAATAACATCTTCATCATAACTCCTATGATATTGATTCAACTTCAGGGTGATTATCCACTGATTTATGAGTCCAAATCAAAATTCTTACATCCTGATTCATTATGGTTTGATTAGAATCAAGAAGAAATTGCCAACTCTCCAAACACGGTAAATTGGAATCACTTCGGTTAAAAGTGGGATAACTTCTTCATCATAACTCCTATGATCTTGATTCAAATTCAGGGTGATTCAAAACTTATTTATGAGTCCAAATCAAGCTTCTTACATTGTGATTCATTCTGGTTTTATTTGTATCAAGAAGAAATTGCCAAATCTCCAAACAGGGTAAACTGAAATCACTTCGGTTAAAAGTGGGATAACTTCTTCATCATAACTCCTATGATCTTGATTCAACTTCAGGGTGATTATAAACATATTAATGAGTCCAAATCAAGCTTCTTACTTCGTTATTCATTCTGGTTTTATTAGTATCAAGAATATATTGCCAAATCTCCAAACAGGGCAAATTGGAATCACTTCGGTTAAAAGTGGGATAACTTCTTCATCATAACTCCTATGATATTGATTCAACTTCAGGGTGATTCTACACTGATTTATAAGTACAAATCAAGCTTCTTACATTGTGATTCATTCTGGATTTATTAGTATCAAAAAGAAAATACCAAATCTCAAAACAGAGCAAAATGGGATCACTTCGGTTAAAAGTGGGATAACTTCTTCATCATAACTCCAATGATATTGATTAAACTTCAGGATGATTCTACACTGATTTATGAGTCCAAATCAAGCTTCTTACATCTTGATTAATTCTGGTTTGATTAGAATCAAAAAGAAATTGCCAACTCTCCAAACAGGGTAAATTGGAATCACTTCGGCTAAAAGTGGGATAACTTCTTCATCATAACTCCTATGATCTTGATTCAAATTCAGGGTGATTCTAAACTGATTTATGAGTCCAAATCAAGCTTCTTACATCGTGATTCGTTCTGGTTTTATTAGTATCAAGAAGAAATTACCAAACCTCCAAACAAGGTAAACTGGAATCACTTTGGTTAAAATTGGGATAACTTCTTCATCATAACTCCTATGATCGTGATTCAACTTCAGGGTGATTTCTAAACTTATTTATGAAACCAAATCAAGATTCTTACATCGTTATTCGTTCTGGTTTTATTAGGATCAAGAAGAAATTACCAAATCTCCAAACAGGGTAAACTGGATTCACTTCGGTTAAAAGTGGGATAACTTCTTCGTCATATCTCCTATGATATTGATTCAAAATCAGGTTGATTTTCCACTGATTTATGAGTCCAAATAAAGATTCTTACATCTTGATTCGTTATGGTTTGATTAGAATCAAGAAGAAATTGCAAACTCTCCAAACAGGGCAAACTTGAATCACTTCGGTTCAAAGTGGGATAACTTCTTCATCATAACTCCTATGATCTTGATTCAACTTCCGGGTGATTCTAAAATTATATATGATTCCAAATCAAGCTTCTTACATCGTGATTCATTCTGGTTTTATTTGTATCAAGAATAAAATGTCAAATCTCCAAACAGGATAAACTGGAATCACTTCGGTTAAAAGTGGGATAACTTCTTCATCATAACTCCAATGACCTTGATTCAACTTCAGGGTGATTCTAAAATGATTAATGAGTCCAAATCAAGCTTCTTACACCGTGATTCATTCTGGCTTTATTAGTATCAAGAAGAAATTGCCAAACCTCCAAACAAGGTAAACTGGAATCACTTCGGTTAAAATTGGGATAACTTCTTCATCATAACTCCTATGATCTTGATTCAACTTCAGGGTGATTTCTAAACTTATTTATGAATCCAAATCAAGCTTCTTACATCGTTATTCGCTATGGTTTTATTAGTATCAAGAAGAAATTGCCAACTCTCCAAACAGGGCAAACTGGAATCACTTCGGTTAAAAGTGGGATAACTTCTTCATCATAACTCCTATGATCTTGATTCAACTTCCGGGTGATTCTAAAATTATTTATGAGTCCAATCAAGCTTCTTACATCGTGATTCATTCTGGTTTTATCAGTATCAAGAAGAAATTGACAAATCTCAAAACAGGGTAAACTGGATTCACTTCGGTTAAAAGTGGGATAACTTCTTCATCATATCTCCTATGATATTGATTCAAAATCAGGGTGATTATCCACTGATTTATGAGTCCAAATAAAGATTCTTACATCTTGATTCATTATGGTTTGATTAGAATCAAGAAGAAATTGCAAACTCTCCCAAAAGGGCAAATAGGAATCACTTATGTTTAAAGTGGGATAACTTCTTCATCATAACTCCTATGATTTTGATTCAACTTCAGGGTGATTCTACACTGATTTATGAGTGAAAATCAAGCTTCTTACATCGTGATTCATTCTGGATTTATTAGTATCAAGAAGAAATTGCCAAAACTTAAAACAGGGCAAACTAGGATCATTTCGGTTAAAAGTGGGATAACTTCTTCATCATAACTCCAATGATATTGTTTCAACTTCAGGATTATTCTAAACTGATTTATGAGTCTAAATCAACATTCTTACATCTTGATTCATTCTGGTTTGATTAGAATCAAGAAGAAATTGCCAAATCTCCAAACAAGGTAAACTGAAGTCACTTCAGTAAAAAGTGGGATAACTTCTTTATCATAACTCCTATGATCTTGATTCAAATTCAGGGTGATTCTAAACTGATTTATGATTCCAAATCAAGCTTCTTACATTGTGATTCATTCTGGTTTTATTTGTATCAAGAATAAAATGTCAAATCTCCCAACACGATAAACTGGAATCACTTCGGTTAAAAGTGGGATAACTTCTTCATCATAACTCCAATGATCTTGATTCAACTTCAGGGTGATTCTAAACTGATTAATGAGTCCAAATCAAGCTTCTTACATCGTGATTCTTTCTGGTTTTATTAGTATCAAGAATAAATTGCCAAATCTCCTAACAGGGCAAACTGGAATCACTTCGGTTAAAAGTGCGATAACTTCTTCATCATAACTCCTATGATATTGATTCAACTTCAGGGTGATTATCCACTTATTCATGAGTCCAAATCAACATTCTTACATCTTGAATCATTATGATTTGATTAGAATCAAGAAGAAATTGCCAACTCTCCAAACAGGGTAAATTGGAATCACTTCGGTTAAAAGTGGGATAACTTCTTCATCATAACTCATATGATCTTGATTCAAATTCAGGGTTATTCTAAACTTATTATGAGTCCAAATCAAGCTTCTTACATCATGATTCATTCTGGTTTTATTTGTATCAAGAAGAAATTTCCAAATCTCCAAACAGGGTAAACTGGAATCACTTTGGTTAAAAGTAGGATAACTTCTTCATCATAACTCCTGTGATATTGATTAAACTTCAGGATTATTCTACACTGATTTATGAGTCCAGATCAAGCTTCTTACATCTTGATTCATTCTGGTTTTATTAGTATCCAGAAGAAATTGTCAAATCTCCAAATATGGCAAACTGGGATCACTTCGGTTAAAAGTGGGATAACTTCTTCATCATAACTCCAATGATAGTAATTCAACTTCAGGATTATTCTACACTGATTTATGAGTCCAAATAAAGCTTCTTACATCTTGATTCATTCTGGTTTGATTAGAATCAAGAAGAAATTGTCAAATCTCGAAACAGGGTAAACTGGATTCAGTTCAAATAAAAGTGGGATAACTTCTTCATTATAACTCCTAGGATATTGATTCAACTTCAGGGTGATTATCCACGGATTTATGATTCCAAATCAAGATTCTTACATCTTGATTCATTATGGTTTAATTAGAATCAAGAAGAAACTGTGAACTCTCCAAACATGACAAATTGGAGACACTTCGGTTAAAAGTGGGATACCTTCTTCACCATAACTCCTATGATCTTGATTCAAATTCAGGGTGATTCTACACTGATTTATGAGTCCAAATCAAGCTTCTTACATCGTGATTCATTCTGGTTTTATTAGTATCAAGAAGAAATTGCCAAATCTCCAAACAGGACAAACTGGGACCACTTCGGTTAAAAGTGGGATAACTTCTTCATCATAACTCCAATGATATTGATTCAACTTCAAGATTATTCTACACTGATTTATGAGTCCAAATCAAGCGTCTTACATCTTGATTTATTCTGGTTTTATTAGTATCAAGAAGAAATTGCCAAATCTCCAAATAGGGCAAACTGGGATCACTTCGGTTAAAAGTGGGATAACTTCTTCATCATAACTCCAATGATATTAATTCAACTTCAGGATTATTCTACACTGATTTATGAGTCCAAATAAAGCTTCTTACATCTTGATTCATTCTGGTTTGATTAGAATCAAGAAGAAATTGCCAAATCTCCAAACAGGGTAAACTGGATTCACTTCGGTTAAAAGTGGGATAACTTCTTCATCATAACTCCTATGATCTTGATTATTCTAAACTGATTTATGAGTCCAAATCAAGCTTCTTACATCGTGATTCATTCTGGTTTTATTTGTATCAAGAAGAAATTGCCAAATCTCCAAACTGGATAAACTGGAATCACTTCGGTTAAAATTGGGATAAGTTCTTCATCATAACTCCTACGATTTTGATTCAACTTCAGGGTGATTCTAAGCTGATTAATGAGTCCAAACCAAGCTTCTTACATCGTTATTATTTCTGGTTTTATTAGTATCAAGAATAAATTGTCAAATCTCCAAACATGGTAAACTGGATTCACTTAGGTTAAAAGTGGGATAACTTCTTCATCATAACTCCAATGATATTGATTCAACTTCAGGATTATTCTACACTGATTTATGAGTCCAAATAAAGCTTCTTACATCTTGATTCATTCTGGTTTGATTAGAATCAAGAAGAAATTGCCAAATCTCCAAACAGGGTAAACTGGATTCACTTCGGTTAAAAGTGGGATAACTTCTTCATTATAACTCCTATGATATTGATTCAACTTCAGGGTGATTATCCACTGATTATGAGTCCAAATAAAGATTCTTACATCTTGATTCATTCTGGTTTTATTAGTATCAAGAAGAAATTGCCAAATCTCCAAACAGGGTAAACTGGATTCACTTTGATTAAAAGTGGAATAACTTCTTCATCATAATTCCATTGATATTGATTCAACTTCAGGAGGATTCTAGAATTATTTACGAGTCCAAATCAAGCTTCTTACATTTTGATTCATTCTGGTTATATTAGTATCAAGAAGAAATTGCCAACTCTCCAAACAGGGCAAATTGGAGTCACTTCGGTGAAAAGTGGGATAACTTATTCATCATAACTCCTATGATCTTGGTTCAACATCAGGGAGATTCTAAACTTATTTATGACTCCAAATCAAGCTTCTTACATCGTGATTTGTTCTGGTTTTATTAGTATCAAAAAGAAATTGCCAACTCTCGAAACAGGGCAAACTGGAATCACTTCGGTTAAACGTGGGATAACTTCTTCATCATAACTCCTATGATCTTGATTCAATTTCAGGGTGATTCTAAACAGATTTATGAGTCCAAATCAAGCTTCTTACATCGTGATTCGTACTGGTTTTATTAGTAATAAGAAGAAATTGCCAAATCTCCAAACAGGGTAAACTGGATTCACTTTGGTTAAAAGTGGAATAACTTCTTCATCATAAATCCAATGATATTGATTCATCTTCAGGAGGATTCTAAAATTATTTATGAGTCCAAATCAAGCTTCTTAAATCTTGATTCATTCTGGTTTTATTAGTATCAAGAAGAAATTGCCAACTCTCCAAACAGGGCAAATTGGAGTCACTTCGGTTAAAAGTTGAATAACTTCTTCATCATAACCCCTATCATCTTGATACAACATCAGGGTGATTCTAAATTTGTTTATGATTCCAAATCAAGCTTCTTACATCGTGATTTGTTCTAGTTTTATTAGTATCAAGAAGAAATTGCCAACTCTCGAAACAGGGCAAACTGGAATCACTTTGGTTAAAAGTGGGATAACTTCTTCATCATAACTCATATGGTCTTGATTCAACTTCAGGGTGATTCTACACTGATTTTTGAGTTCAAATCAAGCTTCTTACATCGTGATTCATTCTGGTTTTATTATTATCAAGAAGAAATTACCAAATCTCCAAACAGGGTAAACTGGATTCACTTCGGTTAAAAGTGGGATAACTTCTTCGTCATATCTCCTATGATATTGATTCAAAATCAGGTTGATTTTCCACTGATTTATGAGTCCAAATCAAGATTCTTACATCTTGATTCATTATGGTTTGATTAGAATCAAGAAGAAATTGCAAACTCTCCAAACAGGGCAAACTAGAATCACTTCGGTTATAAGTGGAATAAGTTCTTCATCATAACTCCTATGATCTTGATTCAACTTCAGGGTGATTCTACACTGATTTATGAGTCCAAATCAAGCTTCTTACTTCTTGATTCATTCTGGATTTATTAGTATCAAGAAGAAATTGCCAAATCTCAAAACAGGGCAAACTGGGATCACTTCAGTTAAAAGTGGGATAACTTCTTCATCATAACTCCAATGATATAGATTCAACTTCAGGATGATTCTACACTGATTTATGAGTCCAAATCAAGATTCTTACATCTTGATTCATTCTGGTTTGATTAGAATCAAGAAGAAATTGTCAAATCTCCAAACAGGGTAAACTGAAGTCACTTCGGTTAAAAGTCGGATAACTTCTTCATCATAACTCCTATGATCTTGATTCAAATTCAGGGTGATTCTAAGCTGATTTATGAGTCCAAATCAAGCTTTTTACATCGTGATTCATTCTGGTTTTATTTGTATCAAAAATAAAATGTCAAATCTCCAAACAAGATAAACTGGAATCACTACGGTTAAAAGTGGGATAACTTCTTCATCATAACTCCAATGATCTTGATTCAAACTTCAGGGTGATTCTAAAATGATTAATGAGTCCAAATAAAGCTTCTTACAGCGTGATTCATTCTGGTTTTATTAGTATCAAGAATAAATTGCCAAATCTCCAAACAGGGTAAACTTGTTAACTTGAAGAGATGAAATGGAGCCAAAGGATGAGTTTGGGTGGAGTTTCGGTCCAGTGAAAAGTTAGGGCAAGACCTCCGGAGATTGTCTAAGAAGGCTTTAGGAGTGTTTAAAGATGTGCAAAGCTAGGGTCAAGTCCAGGAGGGACTTAGACACCATTTAGAGACATTTGGGAGGAGATGGTCGACCGTGCAAAAATAGGGCAAACCGTACGGACTTGTACGGACCGTGCAAAAGTAGGGCGACCCAAAGAAGTTCCCATTTGACCTTTAAAGATGGTTGGGGAGTTTGTGCAAAAATAGGGCGAGTGGTACGGACAGGAGGTCCGTACAATCGACCGTGCAAAGATAGGGCGAAATGCTTTTCCGGGATGAACCTGAAATGAAGCCGTGCAAACTTAGGGCGCAAGTGATGCTTGTTCTGATCAAGAGGAATCAAAATGGCATCAAGAAGATACCTTGGGCGCCTGGCTGTGTGGTCAAGGAACAGGCTGGCACTTGCTGTAAAGAAAGACCAGCCTTGACTAAGAATCTGGACAGATACATGGGCAGATGAAGAGGAGCCTTAGACCAGCCAATAAGAGATCAGGCGCCAAGCTCTCCTTGTTTGAATTAAAGCAACCTTATCCATCCAGCATCAGAAATTACAAGAAGACCCAACTCATCTACACCATCCATTCCTCTTAAGTTATTTCTATCCATTAGATCTAGGTTTATGAGATTGCAAAGTGTAAAGCTTATATATAAGCCTAGACTGTCGATTGTAAAAGCCAAGCTGAATGGGGGATTTCCCCTTCTCTTCATAATAAATCAGTGTGTGTTCTTAGATCAGAATCCCTTAATCTCTCCCTTTCTTAAACACTAAAACACTTAATCACTCTTATACACTCTAATCTCTCTTATACTCTTGTTTCTGATCTGAGTTCATACACATATCATCAGATCTTTCTCATAACCAAAACAAGTCTCTCTTTGCCTTTAAGAGGCGTTTTGTTCATCACTCTCTCACACAGCATTGCTCTCTGATTTTCCAACAGTTGAGAGGGTTCTCAGGTGTGAGAATAGACAGATTATGGTGTGTGAGTGATGTAGAAACAGAGTATAGAATGATGTAAGAGAAAGAGAATCAGAGAGACAAGTGAGATTTAAAGAGACTGCAATGTAGAGTATTGGAGAATAAGAGAGATTTAGGAGGAGTATGAGATTATTGTGAGAGATTTCGTGTAAGAGAGTAAGTAACCAGAGAATAGAGAGATTAATGAGACAGGAGAATGGTGAAGAAGAAAGGGGAACTCCCCACTTTCAGCTTAATTTGTTTTGATTACAAGAGAGGCTAATATATAGCCCAACTACACAACAAACTAGCTAATAAACAATTACTTGTGTAGGGAATGGATAAACAATAATATTGTGGGGAAATCAGAAGGGGCAGGCTGGCTGGGACAGGCTGGGCACGTCCAGAATGGTGAGAAAGTGACTGGAGGAAGAGGCACACACAGCTTGGTGTGATAGTGACAGGTCAGTCCTTCTTCTTATGCACCACTTGCTCTCTTTCTTGTCTAAATCAGACCAGCTAGTTCCAATTGCATTCAAATTGAATTGCCTTGACTTCTGGAGCATTAGCCACGTCCATAATGTCTTCCCCACTCATTCCTTGCCTTGCAAGTCAAGTCTGGTTAGGTTTTGGATGAATAGTAGACAGATTCAAATCTTCTCACTTTGCTGTCCTAGTTTGAACCTTAATCCAGCTTGCTTCATCTTCTCTATCTTTTATTATTCCAACACTCCCCCTCAAGCTTGACCATAGGAGATCCTTGGACAAGCTTGGAACCTTGAAGAAGCTCCCTCATTAAAAACCTTGGCCAGAAAACCCTCCTTAGGGATAAAACCAACCAAGGAAAAGAGTAGAGTTCTCCAAAGCCTAGGGATTGGCCAGTGAGCCTAAGGAACTTCAGATTTATCATGGTGGAGTCCTTAGGCTCTGGATCGTGGCCTAACTTGTGGTGCAAGCGTGGACTCCATCACTTGCACACACCAACACCTTGGACTCTTCTTAGACCCCGGTTTGTGTCTCCCCCTCTCTTCTGACTACTCGCCATCTTGATAGGTAAGGATGGACCGGTTCTTTGCTTCATTGAGTCTCAAGTAAGGTACCTGATACAATATCCCACAGGTGCATCAGTTCTCAAGGTAATGCACTAATCACAATAATCTCAATAACATTTTAATCATAAGAACAACAATGAATGTTTTGAGATGAGTTTAAGGTGCTTCCCTTTCATCATTATGGTAGGGAGTGAACTCCACTTGAGTCCCCACTTGGTAAGACATCTCTCAGATCATAGGAAGCTCATTCACACTCCCCCTCAAGCTTGGAACCGAGAATAGGTGAAGATTCAAGCTTGCAAGGTTGCAATGAGTTCATGATAGCTTCTTTGATCTGGCTGGTGAGGAATGATGCAAGAGTGAACTCTACTTCTTGCCAAGAGACACTGGACGACTTGGATCCTCAGAATTGCACACCAATACCCCTCCTCAAGCTTGATCCAGAGAGAATAGGTGAAGGACCAAGCTTGGAAGTGGGCAGTACTGAGCTTGAACCAGGAGCACAACAGTTCCAACACCTGCGCTTAAGCCAACTGATCCACCTTTGATCTCTGCTCCATTGCCTTTGGACCACCGGTCTCCTCATGACTTAGGTGATGGTCTTCCTTGTGTGTCTCATGAACCAGGAGCTCAACACCCAAACAGGCTGCGCTTAATTAAACCGGTTCTACACACAAGCTTTCTCTCCATGGTCAGGAATATACATCATGTGTAGGCTCTGAACTTCATGGGCAATGTCTTCTTCTTTGTCTTGGATTGGTGGTGGACAGAGAGCACCTCTTGTGTACCTGAAACATCACTCAAACTCCAGCAAGAATTAGACCACACAGTATGACCAGACCTTGATAACTCACCAAGTCTGATCCATCATGTTAAACAAGATGCAAAGGACTGAATCTAAACAACTCATTCAGTTCAAATCCAAGCAACCAACTCTCTAAATGCACATGTATGATAACTCATCAATAACAAGGTATTTAGGCAAATTTTAATGACCATTTAAGCAACACTATGATTAAATGTCAAAAACAGAGACTAGATAACTCATCTAATCACCTTAACCAGTTTAAGAATGCATCACAGGACCAGGAACAACCTATGGATGCAAAACAAGACATAGAGCCAACATATAGATGCATTACATGACCAGGAAACTCTCCTAGACCTCTAGCAATGCCACAAGACTCAAACCAGGTTCTAGACAACTTGCCTAGACAATTCTGAACACAAACAATTTATCTAAAGCAATAACTAGTCATGACCATGCTAGCAAGCTTAGAAACAATTCAAAACAGAAACACACACACAGTTTTTGTATTATGGGACAGAAACTAGGTTCAACAACTCTAGCACTTGAACCTGTCCCAAGAACAAAACAATTCACAAATAATTAAACTAGGACATTAACTAGACATAACCATGCTAGTAAACTCCTGGAACAGACCACACACAACCAGAAAAAATATAAACAATTATTAAGTATACTAGGACAGAAACTAGGTTCAACAACTCTAGCAACTTTAAACTGTCCCTAAGATACTAAACACACCACTCAACACAACCAGACATAAAGACACAAGCTTTACTCAAGGGAAAGAGGTTTAGCTTACAACCAAGGAACCTGATCTGGTTCCTTGAACCTCCAAGGCACATGGTTCACCTGAACTTGGCAGATTTGGATTTTGGGTTCTTTACCCAACTCCATTCCTTTGAGTGTGCTTTTCCCTTGAACCTCTCATGCTTAGGACCTCTCCTTTCTTCCTTTTTACCAGACGCCACCTTCTGGAAGATAGTGAGAGACTCCATCTTGAAAAGAACATCAGAATTGCTTGTACAGATTTTGTTTGGAGTTTTGCTTGCCAAACAGCTCCAAAACATTTTGCTTCCAAGAGATCTCTTCAGGATGGACAGGAGGCACGAGGATAGACTCTGGAGAGTCTCTGTACACGCCATTGTTGCAGTCTTCTTCCTCTTGAAGAGACTGAACAGCCAACTAGACAGAAACTTCTCCAATTGTTTTAAAACAGCCATGAGAGTGAGCTTGTGCTTGATTTGCGGAAGCTTTGAGTTTCAGGAGCTTGGGAGCTCTGATACCATGTGAGAATAGACAGATTATGGTGTGTGAGTGATGTAGAAACAGAGTATAGAATGATGTAAGAGAAAGAGAATCAGAGAGACAAGTGAGATTTAAAGAGACTGCAATGTAGAGTATTGGAGAATAAGAGAGATTTAGGAGGAGTATGAGATTATTGTGAGAGATTTCGTGTAAGAGAGTAAGTAACCAGAGAATAGAGAGATTAATGAGACAGGAGAATGGTGAAGAAGAAAGGGGAACTCCCCACTTTCAGCTTAATTTGTTTTGATTACAAGAGAGGCTAATATATAGCCCAACTACACAACAAACTAGCTAATAAACAATTACTTGTGTAGGGAATGGATAAACAATAATATTGTGGGGAAATCAGAAGGGGCAGGCTGGCTGGGACAGGCTGGGCACGTCCAGAATGGTGAGAAAGTGACTGGAGGAAGAGGCACACACAGCTTGGTGTGATAGTGACAGGTCAGTCCTTCTTCTTATGCACCACTTGCTCTCTTTCTTGTCTAAATCAGACCAGCTAGTTCCAATTGCATTCAAATTGAATTGCCTTGACTTCTGGAGCATTAGCCACGTCCATAATGTCTTCCCCACTCATTCCTTGCCTTGCAAGTCAAGTCTGGTTAGGTTTTGGATGAATAGTAGACAGATTCAAATCTTCTCACTTTGCTGTCCTAGTTTGAACCTTAATCCAGCTTGCTTCATCTTCTCTATCTTTTATTATTCCAACATCAGGTACTTAAGAGAAGCACCAGGCCAAGGAGTATGGATGGGATGTAACAAAAGCACTGAAATTGTTGGGTATTGTGATGCTGATTGGGCAGGAGATAGAGTTGATAGAAGATCAACTACTGGGTATTGTACCTTCATTGGAGGCAATTTGGTGACTTGGAAAAGCAAGAAGCAGAAAGTGGTTTCATGTTCAAGTGCTGAAGCAGAGTATAGAGCTATGAGAAAGCTTACAAGCGAGTTGACTTGGATCAAGGGGCTGCTAAAAGACTTGGGGATTGAGACTACAACACCAATCACTATGCATTGTGATAACCAGGCTGCTATTCACATTGCCAGCAATTCAGTCTTCCATTAGAGGACTAAACACAGTGAAGTAGATTGCCACAAGGTGAGACAAGCTGTGGAGCAGAAGATCATCCTTCCTTGTTACACTAGAAGTGAAGATCAGTTGGCTGACATTTTCACAAAGGCAACAAGTACTAAGGTTTGCGAGTTCATTCATTCTAAACTTGGACTCGTAGATCTGTCATCACACTGATTCCCTTTGCCATGGAGTGTTCTACTCTTTTTCCTTGGTCTGGTTTTTATCCCACGTGGTTTTGCCAAACTAAAGGTTTTAATGAGGGAATGCTTCATGGTCTCCAAGCTTGACCAGTTCCTAGGATCAAGCTTGAGGGGGAGTGTTGACATGAAGACATTGAGAGATAAAAGACAATACAATCAGAAGCAGAATAAGAAGTGTTTAAGTGAAGCTTGTGGAACCTTACCCTATCTTGGTGTGCAAGACAAGAGGAAGTGCTAAATGGATCAGATCTGGTTACTTTAACCAGAAAACCTTCAGTCTGGTCATACCAAGACTATATGGACGTTGGAGACAAGAAAGAAGTCACATGTGAGCTGAAGAATTTGAATTCTTGGGACCACTACACACCTGTCCCTTTCTCTGCTGCTGGATGAGCCAATTTGGCTGTTTCTGATGTATTTGTTTATTATTTTCTCTTCTGTCTGCTTGCCTATTGTTTCACTATTTATGGGTTGTTCCCATACACACATTAAGCAAGGAAATAAGTTCCTCATATACTCTCTCTTCTCTCCACACGAAATTCTGTCTCTCTCTCTCATGTTCTTCATTTGTTCTTCATGTTCTTCAAGTAAAATCCCCAGATTCTCTAATTCTTTCAAGAGTAAAGTGTTTTCCTTGCTTGATTTAGGTTACATAGGCAGGATACTTTAAATAGAGTAAGCCAGACAATAAGAATGAATAAACAATTGGTCTTCTAAAGATGCTCTGGCCTTCTGTAGATGCTCTGGCCTTCTGAAGATGCTCTGGTCTTCTGAAGATGCTCTGGATGTGCATGGACCACTCAGCTGGACAGAAAGGGACAGCTTCTTTATTTCTTTCTTCCTTGGCAGATCATGTGACTTTGGTTTGTCACAAAGCTCCAACAGCTCCAGCAAGTTGTCTACACTTGTTTATACTATTCCAGAGGTTAGGGAGACCAGAGAAGATATTTAAATTCGTCCCATTCCTTTTCTTGCCTTCCAAGACACTCTTAGGGCAAGCTGTACGTACTGACTTGTAGGTCAAGTTGTACGAACAAGCTTGCATCCTAAGTTAACTTGAATTTGCCTCTCTCTCTTGTTCCTCATTGCCTTAACCTTATTATTCCTTCATGTCAACAATTCACAGAGAAAACTCACTGAAAAATCCAAGAGAGAAACACCTGAGAGATTGTGAGGCTTTGGCTATTCATATATGTGATAATCTTTTCTTGTTTAGATTCTTAACAGGAAGCCATGTCTGATGGGAGCCAGGAACCAGATGAAACTACTTCTATTAACTTTAATAAATTGCAGATGGAAGCAATGATATCTGAGATCATGAAAAGATGAAATCCAGTAATCTTTTTAATGAAAATACTGATAATTTTTATGGTAGGAGCAAGAGGAGGGGAAAACGAGTTGCAACAGGAGAGACTGATGGTCGTGATTCCTCTTCAGGGAGAAGTACTGATGTATCTAAATCAGTTAGAGCAGCTCCACTAACCAGAACCCACACCCACCGAGCACCCAGGGACACACCAGACGACAGTCTTGGCAACCTCAAGCTCAGAATATGTATCTAAATTCTGTCTCTCTCTCTCATGTTCTTCATTTGTTCTTCATGTTCTTCAAGTAAAATCCCCAGATTCTCTAATTCTTTCAAGAGTAAAGTGTTTTCCTTGCTTGATTTAGGTTACATAGGCAGGATACTTTAAATAGAGTAAGCCAGACAATAAGAATGAATAAACAATTGGTCTTCTGAAGATGCTCTGGCCTTCTGTAGATGCTCTGGCCTTCTGAAGATGCTCTGGTCTTCTGAAGATGCTCTGGATGTGCATGGACCACTCAGCTGGACAGAAAGGGACAGCTTCTTTATTTCTTTCTTCCTTGGCAGATCATGTGACTTTGGTTTGTCACAAAGCTCCAACAGCTCCAGCAAGTTGTCTACACTTGTTTATACTATTCCAGAGGTTAGGGAGACCAGAGAAGATATTTAAATTCGTCCCATTCCTTTTCTTGCCTTCCAAGACACTCTTAGGGCAAGCTGTACGGACTGACTTGTAGGTCAAGTTGTACGAACAAGCTTGCATCCTAAGTTAACTTGAATTTGCCTCTCTCTCTTGTTCCTCATTGCCTTAACCTTATTATTCCTTCATGTCAACAATTCACAGAGAAAACTCACTGAAAAATCCAAGAGAGAAACACCTGAGAGATTGTGAGGCTTTGGCTATTCATATCTGTGATAATCTTTTCTTGTTTAGATTCTTAACAGGAAGCCATGTCTGATGGGAGCCAGGAACCAGATGAAACTACTTCTATTAACTTTAATAAATTGCAGATGGAAGCAATGATATCTGAGATCATGAAAAAGATGAAATCCACTAATCTTTTTAATGAAAATACTGATAATTTTTATGGTCAGACTTCTCAGGCTAGAAAGGATGCTAGGAGCAAGAGGAGGGGAAAACGAGTTGCAACAGGAGAGACTGATGGTCGTGATTCCTCTTCAGGGAGAAGTACTGATGTATCTAAATCAGTTAGAGCAGCTCCACTAACCAGAACCCACACCCACCGAGCACCCAGGGACACACCAGACGACAGTCTTGGCAACCTCAAGCTCAGAATACCATCTTTCAGTGGTACAAACGATCCTGATGCTTATCTGGAGTGGGAGAAGTATTGAGATGAAGAACCAAAGAGAAGAGAGGAATAAGTCAAAGAAAAGAAAAGAAGAAGTGATCTGGTCGGGTATCTTAATTTTATCTACACAACTCAACCAGAGATGACCTAGCTTGGTTTGCAAGGCAAGGAAGGTGAAAATTGGGAGCCAAACTCTTGCTAAAGGACCAGAGACACGTTGGGGTTCAGTTTGACCAGAGGCAAGAGTTTGAATAAGTTTAAATGGGAAGATCACATGTTCTACTTAAGGAGAGAGAGCTGTTATGACCTGTCCTTTTCACCTGTTCCAGCAGCAAGATATTTTAATCTTTTCCCTTTGTTTATTCTTTTCTTTATCTCTGGTTTGTCTCTATATATTGTGTACTGAAGCAGAGAAATAAACTAAGGAGAATAAGTCTCCCATTCTGATTACACACTCCCTCTCTCTCTCAAACTCGTCCATACTCTCTCTCTACTTGTTCTTCATCATTCTTCATCTGTTCTTCATCATTCTTCATCAAATACTTCACTGTTCTTCATTCTACACATCACAATCTCCTATTCTAACATGGTATCAGAGCTTTAAGCTCCTAAACTCTCTAAATTCCGCAAATTCTATTATGTTCTTCCATTTACTCTGTTTCCCCCAGTTATTCTGTTTTCCAGCTACTCTGTTTTCTCTGTTTTCTCTGTTTTACTCTTGTCTACTCTGTTTCTCTTCATTCTGTTATTAGAGTATCTTCATTAGAGCATCTAAGCTTCTCAAATCTCTGGTTATTCAAAAATCTCATTCTGTTTCTGGTTTTTAAAAATTTATGTGTTCATCTTTACCCATTGGACAATAGCTTTATCCACTGGGTAAAAGAAAGTCTACCATGGAAATAGAAAGGAGAAGCTTGATTCCAGTAACCCTTGAGGGTTCTAACTACTTACTTTGGTCAAGAGTGGCCAGAGTTACCTTGGGAAGTCATGGACTTTGGGACAGCCATATCATGAAGGCTGAAGCTTCAAAGAGGATGACTCAAGAGGATGGTCAGGTTGTTTTCCTGAGGGATGAAGACAAGTGGGTCATAGAGGACCAACAAGCACTTGAGATCATCCACAACTCTCTATCAGAATCAATCCTGGAAGCTTACTCACATTGTGAAACTGCCAAGGATCTATGGGAGAGTCTTCAGATTGTTTATGGGAATCTGTCCAACCTGAGCAGAGTATTTGAAGTCAAGAAGATTATCAACAACTTGAGCCAGGAAGAACTAGAGTTTAATCAATACTTTGGCAAGTTCAGAAGCTTGTGGGCAGAGCTGGATACATTGAGGCCTTTCTCTATTGATCCAGATGTCATAAGAGAGAGGTATGAACAAGACAAGGTCTTCAGCCTTCTCCTGAATCTAAGTCCATCCTACAGCCAGTTAATCAAGCATGTTCTAAGGGAAGATAAGCTTCCTAACCTAGATGGAATGTGTGCTCTTGTTCAAAGAGAACAAATATCACATACTCTCTTTACAAGGGAAAGGAAGCCAGCTCTCAAGGATATGCACAGTAAGAATGGAAGGATGGTGTTGCTACCAGGGCACAAGAAGGCCAAGAAAAGACATGTCAGGAAGATAAACCAACCAAGCTTGTTTACTCTCAAGTCTGGTGGAATGAAACTTAAGAAGAATAACTCCCCATGTCCTGAAGTAGCGCTTGAAGGTGCATCTATGTACTCAGCACTTACATGTGATTCCAATGGAGGAAAAACTTGGAACGAGGCAGTGATCAATGATGGTCCTATTAGAATGAGTGAGATTGAGCCACTGATCAAGGCAGCCAAGGCCATCATCTCCGCAAAGCAGTCTGGTACACATTCCCTTATCTCTAGGCCAATCATAATAGATTCAGGAGCTAGTCATCATATGATTAGTGATAGGAATCTTATTAGTGATGTTAGGCCTGCCTTAGGGAATGTAACAATAGCTAATGGAGATAGGGTAAAGATAGAAGGAATAGGGAACCTTAAGCTCTTTGATAGAGAGTCCACTGCCTTATATATGCCTAGCTTTGCCTCTAATCTCCTTTCTGTGAAAAAGGCCACGGTTGACCTGAATTGTCAGGTGGTTTTTAGGCCTAATGATGTTGAGTTTCAGGACCTTAAGACAGGGAAGGTGATTGGTGAAGGAAACAGTCAGGGTGGTTTATATCATCTCCAAAAGACTAAGCTTTCTAAACCTTCTTCTCCTTTTCATTTATGCATGATCAGTAACTCATCTGTGTGTGATAGCACTACTTGGCATGCTAGATTAGGTCATCCTCACACTCGTGCATTAGAGATCATTATGCCTGATATGTCATTTAATCACCTGGAATGTGAAGCATGCATCTTAGGAAAGCATTGCAAATCTGTTTTTCCAACATCAGAAACCATTTATGAGAAATGCTTTGAGTTAGTTCACTCTGATGTTTGGACCTCACCTTGTATGTCTAGAGATAACCATAAGTATTTTGTCACCTTTATAGATGAAAAATCAAAATACACTTGGATCACTTTGCTGCCTTCTAAGGATCGTGTGTTAGATGCTTTTATGAACTTTCAAGCTTATGTCACTAACCACTTTAAGGCTAATGTGAAGGTACTGAGGTCAGACAATGGAGGAGAATATACAAGCCATGCATTCAAGAATCATCTGGCAAAACATGGCATAGTTCATCAAACAAGCTGCCCTTATACTCCTCAGCAAAATGGAGTGGCTGAAAGGAAGAATAGGCATCTGATGGAGGTGGCTAGATCAATGATGTTCCATGCAAATGTTCCCAAGAGCTTTTGGAGTGATGCAGTGGTAACAGCATGCTACTTAATCAACCGGATTCCTACCAAGGTGCTGAAGGACATCTCTCCTTATGAAGTGTTGAACCAAAACAGACCATCTATTCGTCACCTCAGAGTGTTTGGATGCGCCTGCTTTGTGCTGATACCAGGAGAGCAAAGAAACAAGTTAGAGGCAAAGAGCATGAAGTGCATGTTCATTGGATACTCATCTACACAGAAAGGATACAAGTGCTACAATCCTGAAACAAGAAGAGTACTTGTATCCAGAGATGTGAAGTTTATGGAAGGTAAAGGATTCTATGCTGAGAAGAATTGGGATGAGCTCAAAGATCTGTCTCAAGCATCAGAAAAGGCCAATAATCTGAGAATTATTATGGAAAATCTTGGAATCAGTCTCACAAAAGAAAAGGAGACCACCAAAGAAGCTCCTCCTAATCAAGAGACTGAACAAGGATCTGAAGGAATCACTCATCCTGATCCTGAAGGGGGCAATGGACAGGAACCAGAAGTTCAAGATGGTTCAGAAGTTCATGATCAGGATGGTGTTGAAGAACAAGAACCTGAACCTGAAACTACCCAAGTTCATGAAGAAGAAGAGGGAGACCAGGTTCAGCCACTACGAAGAAGTACAAGGATCAAGAAACCTGTATCAAATTGGATCAACACAAGAGTTTATTTCAATGCTGAAGCAGTGGGTCATCCAGTAAGTGAAGTGTGCTCTCTTGCTCGGTATCCAGAGGAACATCTAGTCTTCATTGGGGAATTGGATCAGGAATATATTCCAAGATCATATGAAGAAGCCATGGAGCATGAAGAGTGGAGAGAGTCTGTTGGAAATGAGACTAATGCAATGATATTCAATGATACCTGGTATGAAGTTGAGCTTCCCAAAGGCAAGAAAGCAGTCACAAGTCGTTGGATCTTCACCATCAAGTACAATGCTGATGGAACAGTAGAGAGGCGCAAGACAAGGCTAGTAGCAAGGGGGTTTACTCAGACATATGGGGAAGACTACCTCGATACTTTTGCACCAGTCGCCAAACTACACACCATAAGGATCATCCTCTCTTTAGCAGTAAACTTGGAGTGGGATCTATGGCAGATGGATGTGAAGAATGCCTTCCTACAAGGAGAGTTAGAAGATGAAGTGTACATGAGACCACCTCCTGGTCTGGAAAACCTTGTCAAACCAGGGAATGTACTTAGGCTGAAGAAGGCAATCTATGGCTTGAAACAATCACCAAGGGCCTGGTATCACAAGCTAAGCACAACACTCAATGGAAGAGGTTTTGTGAAGTCTGAAGCTGATCACACCCTCTTCACTCTAACCAGTCAACAAGGCATTGTGGTCATTCTAATATATGTTGATGACATTATCATCACAGGAAGTGACAAGGAAGGTATTCTCTCAACCAAAACGTTTCTTAAATCAGCATTTGATATTAAGGATTTGGGAGAGTTGAAGTACTTCCTAGGGATTGAAATATGCCGCTCTAAAGAGGGGCTTTTCTTATCCCAAAGGAAGTACACACTTGATCTTTTAAATGAGGCAGGAAACCTTGGAGGAAGACAAGCCAAGACTCCATTAGAAGAAGGCTACAAGATACTGCGAGAGGGGGAGTTTGAGGACACTCCCTTTGAAAATGTCAAGAAGTATAGGAGGATGGTTGGGAAACTCATATATCTAACTATCACTCGGCCAGATGTGTGTTTTGCTGTGAACCAAGTAAGTCAGCACATGCAAACTCCTAAGGTTCATCACTGGAACATGGTGGAGAGGATTTTGAGATATTTGAGAGAAGCTCCTGGTCAAGGTGTTTGGATGGGATGCAATGGAAGCACTGAGATCACTGGATATTGTGATGCTGATTGGGCAGGAGATAGGGTTGATAGGAGATCAACTACTGGTTATTGTACATTCATTGGAGGCAACTTAGTGACTTGGAAGAGCAAGAAGCAGAAGGTTGTGTCATGTTCAAGTGCCGAGGCAGAGTATAGAGCTATGAGAAAGCTCACCAATGAGTTGATATGGATCAAGGGATTGCTTGGGGACTTGGGAATCCAAACTACATCACCAATCACCATGCATTGTGACAATCAAGCTGCCATTCACATTGCCAGCAATTCAGTTTTCCATGAAAGGACCAAACACATTGAAGTAGACTGCCACAAGGTTAGACAAGCTGTGGAGAAGCAAATCATCCTACCTTGTTACACAAGGAGTGAAGACCAGCTAGCTGACATCTTTACCAAGGCAGCAAGCACCAAGGTCTGTGAGTTCATCCATTCTAAGCTGGGACTCATAGACCTCACTTCTCACTGACCCTCCTAGCATGAAGGCCTCTACTCTTTTTCCTTGGTTTGTTTTTGTCCCATTGGGTTTTGCACACTAAGGTTTTAATGAGGGAGGTTCTTCATGTTTCCAAGATTGACCAGTTCATATGGTCAATCTTGAGGGGGAGTATTGAGATGAAGAACCAAAGAGAAGAGAGGAATAAGTCAAAGAAAAGAAAAGAAGAAGTGATCTGGTCGGGTATCTTAATTTTATCTACACAACTCGACCAGAGATGACCTAGCTTGGTTTGCAAGGCAAGGAAGGTGAAAATTGGGAGCCAAACTCTTGCTAAAGGACCAGAGACACGATGGGGTTCAGTTTGACCAGAGGCAAGAGTTTGAATAAGTTTAAATGGGAGGATCACATGTTCTACTTAAGGAGAGAGAGCTGTTATGACCTGTCCTTTTCACTTGTTCCAGCAGCAAGATATTTTAATCTTTTCCCTTTGTTTATTCTTTTCTTAATCTCTGGTTTGTCTCTATATATTGTGTACTGAAGCAGAGAAATAAACTAAGGAGAATGAGTCTCCCATTCTGATTACACACACACTCTCTCTCTCTCTCTCAAACTCGTCCATACTCTCTCTCTACTTGTTCTTCATCATTCTTCATCTGTTCTTCATCATTCTTCATCAAATACTTCACTGTTCTTCATTGGATCCATCCATTCTGGAAGCATATAGCTACTGTGAGAAGGCAAAAGACTTGTGGGATACACTTCAGAAGGTGTATGGTAACATCTCAAACCTCACTAGGGTATTTGAGATAAAGAGGGCCATCAACAACCTTGCCCAAGAAGACATGGAGCTTACCAAGCATTTGGGAAAGTTTAGAGCTTTATGGTCAGAGCTTGAGATGCTGAGGCCAAGTACTACTGATCCTGATGAGCTTAATGAAAGGCGTGAGGAAGATAAGGTGTTTGGCCTACTACTCACACTCAACTCCTCCTATAACGATCTGATCAAGCATATCCTAAGGTCGGAGAAGCTGCCAACTCTTGAAGAAGTATGCTCACAAATCCAGAAGAAGCAAGGGTCATTAGGACTCTTTGGAGGAAAGGGGGAGCTTACACTAGCTAACCAAGCTGAGGTGCCTCAAGCAAACAAGGTCAACAGATATGAAGATAGGCGTGGCAATGGAAGCTATGAGGAAAGGAGGTTTAATGGTAACTGTGATCATTGCAAGAGACATGGTCACAAGAAGAATCAGTGCTGGATCCTTCACCCTCATCTCAAACCGGCCAAGTTCAACAAGGAGAGGGAAGCAAGGGCAAATGTCACATATGGAGCAAGTGATCAACATGGTACTGGTACCTCAAGCCGTTCAAATGAAGCTGAGAATCGAGAAGGGGGTGAGAACAAGGCTTTGGTAACTTACACTGCTCACCAGACCAACCAGCCAACCAGGACCAATGAGCATGAGTTCATCCGGAGGTCAGACATGGATGCACTCATCAAAATGCTCAAGGAGAATGGTAAAACTCTTGGTACTGTCAATGGGTATTCATTTGGTGCATCTAAGACTGCTAGTGTCCTTGATCATACTGATAATGCTTATACACATGCTAGAATAGTTGGTCAATCCCATACTGCTCATAACTTGACTAAACCTTTAATAATTGATTCTGGTGCATCTCATCATATGATAAGTGATACTAGTCTTATTAGAGATATAGAACCAGAAAACGGACATGTTATGATTGTTAATGGAGATAGAATTCCAATTAGAGGTATAGGCAAGTTGAAACTGTTTGATAAGGAAACTAGAGCCTTTTATATGCCTGAATTCACCTCAAACCTATTGTCTGTCAAGAAGTACACCACTGATCTTAATTGTAATGTTATCTTTAGCCCTAATGATGTGAAGTTTCAGGATATTGAGAGCAGTCAGTTGGTTGGACAAGGAGTGACAAAAGGAGATCTATATTTGCTTGAAGAGCTTGTTGAACCAAATAAGAAAAGGGGTTACAAGTAAGTGATGGAGACTGAAGAAGGTTGGAGAATGGTTTAAGGGGGAGTTGTCCGTACAAGTCCGTACAAGTGGCCGTACAAGTGACTGTACAAGGCCGTACAAGTGACCGTACACTTGAGTGTGCACCAAGGCAAGAGGAGAAGCCAAGTTACCCAGGTAAGAGTGAAAAGGAGTTACCCGCGTATGATCAACCTTTACTTACCTCACCACTCGTCCAAGTGCAATGAACCTTAGGGATAAGGTTAGTCCGCGCCTGGACAGGCTGGCTAAGAGCATCTGGTAAAGATGCCAAAGGCATCAAGCGTGCAAAGCTTCTCCTCCATGCATTTCAAATTAGACGCTCCTCCGGCCTTGACTCCACATGCTTAGGGTTGAAACCTTATCTATTAGCCGTTGATTGTTGTCCAAAAAACTCTCCTATATATTTGTAACCCCGGTTCATTAATGTTAAGGAAGTAATTCGAGTCTCATTCTTTTCTTATTCTCTCTAGTGTTCTTGAGCTCCCAAAATGGGTTCTTGAACAAATTGGCTCCTATTCCCTTACTTTCTCTCTTAATCTCTTCTAATCTCTATATTCTACTCTATTCTACCTTTGCATACTCAAATTCTACTCATTCTTTCATGGTATCAGAGCCAGGTTCTCTTGAATCTGGGTTGCTATGTTGAAGACTCAAGAACACTTTGAAGACTCAAGATGGAGAACACCAAGAATACTATCATTCCGGTTACTTTGAAAGGGGGGAACTATCTCCTTTGGTCGAGGGTAGTGAAGACTGCCGTGGGGAGTAAGGGCTTGTGGAACCACATCCTTGAAGATGGAGCTCCCAGGATCATTACTCATGAAGGTGACAAGGAGATTGTCACGGTTGATGAAGAGAAGTGGATGCAAGAGGATATGCTTGTGATATCCATTCTCCAAAGCTCACTGGATCCACCGATTTTGGAGGCTTATAGCTACTATGAGAAGGCTAAAGATCTATGGGAAACACTTCAAAAGGTGTATGGAAACATCTCAAACCTTACCAGGGTGTTTGAGATCAAGAGAGCTATCAACAACTTAGCTCAGGAGGATATGGAGTTCACCAACACTTGGGAAAGTTTAGAGCTTTATGGTCTGAGCTTGAAATGCTAAGGCCTAGCACTACTGATCCGGATGAGCTTAATGAGAGACGTGAGCAGGATAAGGTCTTTGGCCTACTCCTGACTCTCAACTCAAGATGATCTCATTAATGTTAGAATAAGTGGATTTAGTTGATGGTTTATGTAGAGAAGATGAAGAACAGAAAGAACTAGAGAGAAGACAGAGAATTCGTGAGAGAAGAGAGAGAGAGAGAACTGAGAATAGATTAATGAGGAATACAATTCCTTGCTTGATTTTGGTTCTTAGGATGCTTACATAAATAGAGAAAACAAGTTGACTATGAAATGAATAAACTATTGAGCCTGGACAAGGCAGTGGGCAGTCTGGATGATGCATCCCTAGGATGCTCTTTGGTTGATGGGAATGGATAGATCCTTGCAA
>CAJHQQ010001252.1:0-106216 GCA_905132885.1 Moricandia moricandioides
TTTTATATACAAATCAACCAAACAAACCCAAACTAATCACGTTTCAACAAATTCATTTACAAACCTTGTATCTGATTTCTATCCAATGTAGTGAGACTCGCAGAGGAGAGAAGATCTAACTTGCATTTCGACATGTCCCGTAGGAATGTTCGCCGGTGGAAACGTTGACGTCTGATTGTGTCACTGGAGAAGCTATTGACGATGATAGCTTGGTAGCTGGCGGGGAGAAAGAAGAGAAGACGAGCTGAGAGGAGGCGGAGCGAGGTGAGATCGTCGATCGAGGCATCTTTATTATTTCTGATTTTTTATTTAATTTAAATCACAAACCGTAAACCAAAATCAAACCACCAACTTTTTTCTTCTAACCAAACAAAACCCCTATCCGATCTAACCAAAATTTGAGATTCCAATTTTTTTTTCCGCCCAGTTAAAAATATTTTGTCTTTGCGCAATAAATTTATGAGATAAGGAAATAAAAAATTAGAAGAGCCCATAAAAAAATTGTCTTTTGACATTTGAGGGCACCGAAGGAGATGCCTCCATTTGTTTTTTAGCGGCACACATAATCTGGTAGAAGAAATTGTGAAACGAAGATTGCCTTTTCAGTGGATTACGCCAATTGCCAGCTTTCACCTCTTGATTCTACCCATTTTTCTATTTGATGCCAAATCACATTTTTTATCTCTTTTAAAATTGTATCTTCAGATGTGAAAGATCGAAGCATAAATCCCTTTTTATCACTACTATTTTGTGCTTTCTAACTAAAATGTGTAATATAAATTAATTTGAATCTATTAATCACTACAAGAAAATAATTACTTAGCAAAGGCGGATTTTGTGGCTATTTCCTCGTAAAAAAGGGTTTACGAGGAAATAACCATGAAATGATAAACCTCGTGCCACGTTCGTCGTAAAGACATTTTCTTCACTAAATCCACGTAAAGTTTACGAGGAAACATTTTCTCGTAAAGGTAGACCTAAATTTTCTCGTAAATACCACAGAAAGTAACCACGCACAATACACGCTAACATTTCCTCGCTAAATACACGTAAATGATTCCTCGTAAACTACTAGCTATCCTTTCCTCGTTAAATCCACGTAACATATTCCACGTAAGTCCCTCGTTAGGTTTCGTCGTAACAGCCACGTAATGTATTCCACGTAAATCCCACGGTAGTTTCGGAAGTTAATTCCTCGTAATTAACTTCAAAACTTATTTTTCCCTGCATTTATAATTTTATTAAATATAATTAAATATTTACGAGGAAATAACCAGGCCCGTGTTTTTTTCCTCGTAAAGTCCACGTAAAATTACCGAGGAAATAACCAGGCCCGTCTTTTTATTTACGAGGAAATACCCAGGCCCAGTCCACGAGGACTTTACGAGGAAATGTTATGACGAAATAACCAGGCCCGCGTTTTTGGTTTACGTGGACTTTACGTGGAAATAACCAGGTCCGTGTTTTCGCTTTACTTGGAAGTTACGAGGAAATGTTCCTAGATCCCTAAAACCCCAAACCCCAACTTCTATAACTTATAACATCAACCTCTACTTCTTCTTAAACCTCCCCAAACCCCAACTTCTATAACTTAACATCAACCTCTACTTCTTCCAAAACCTCAAACCGAAACCCCAAACCGCAACATCATTTTCATAATCAAACAAAGTAAACACATTCATTAATCAAACAAAGTAAAGATCATTCGGATACATTATTATCATTTTTTTCATCACTAGAAACATCATCATCTTCATTAAACTCGTATTCAACAACTTCGTCTGTGTTATCGTCTTGAAAATCTTCATATTCACGATTACGCGGATCGATGAGAAGGATGGCATCAACTTGTTGATCAGGTTCCTCGACTCCATTGGTGTGTTCTTCTTGTAAAGGTGGCTCTTCTCTAGCGATTATGCGTCCACGTGGTGTAACTTTGATAACAGATAACCAATTTATCCCCGAGGTTGCCATCCAAGGATATGGAACATAGCAAACTTGGTATGCTTGGGAAGCTAATATGTAAGGCTCGAATTTGTTGTATCTACGTCCACCGTTGACATCAACTACACCGAATTTGTTAACCCGAACACCTCTTTTGACGACGGGATCGAACCGGTCACATTTGAAGAGGACGCATTTCAGCTTCAATAACCCTGGAAATTCAACTTCAATAATCTCCTGCAAGATCCCATAGAAATCTGTTTCGCCTTTCACACATATTCCATAATTACTTTTCGCATGTTGTCTACCATACTCATATGTATGAAAAGTATAGCCTCGTGTGAAATACATCGGCGATGTGGTGACCTTTGCAACTGGACCTTGAACTAATTCGTGAAACCATACGGGATAATCTGGATCGTCATAATCAACCTGCAAAAATAAAAAGAACTTTGAAATTAATCATAGTAACAGCGAACATTGAAAAATAAAGAGAACGTTGTAATACATGTTTCCTTAACCACTTAATAAAGTGTTGATCTTTTCTTTTGTCTAACTCACTTGTGGATATATTTGGAATTACTTCTTCGACTTTAGTAACAAATTGGCTGTACATTTTTTTGTTAATTAATCAATTCCAAACAAAACATATGTGTTTGTAATTATAAGTTTACTTATAAATGTGTAACTACCTTTTAAAATAGCGAATCAAGGCATACTCGCAGTTGAGAAGAATATAAATGTGAGCACTATGGAGGTCTTCATCACTCGACCACCAAACCTCTTTCAATTTCCCACCAAATCTCCTAATTTGGCAAAAGATATCTGGAACATCTTTTTCCAAATATGTCGGCACAACACCACAATCATCATATCTTCTTGTAGCTCGTTTCCGCGTACGTACTTTCGGTGCAAAGTAGTATGATGTGAAGTGTGATGTTTCTTCCGTCAAACTTCTGGTAACTATAGAACCTTCAACTCTTGCGAGGTTTTTAGCTTTTCCTTTCAAATATTTCATGGCCCGCTCATACTGATACATCCATCCGCAATGTACAGGTCCTCGAAGCAATGCCTCATACGGGAGGTGGATGACTAGATGCTCCATGACGTCAAAAAATGCTGGCGGAAATATTTTCTCCAAGTTGCACAGTAAGATGAGAATGTTCTCATGAAGTTGTTCAACGACATCCTCTTTAAGAGTACGTGTGCTCAGATCCCTGAAAAATGCTCCAATTCCTTGCATAATTCAAAATTTAAAACACATTAGTCATATTGTTTGTGTATATATAAAAGAAATATAATAAGCATATGTTTATATATATATATATATATATATATATATATATATATATATATTACTTGCAAGTGCTTCATGTACATTTATTGGGAGTAGCTCCGCAAATGCAAAGGGAAGTAGACGTTGCATAAAGACATGACAATCATGACTCTTCATCCATGAGAAGTTTTGACATTTTTCAACACATCTCGAAAGATTTGAAACATACCCATCAGAGAACTTCACTTCGGATGTAACCCAGTTGAACACCGACTTTTTTTCTGATGACAATCTGAATATCGGAACTGGAACTTGTCCATTGCTTTTTATATGTAACTCACTTCTTGAGCAAATATCAGGTAAGTTCAACCTTGATTTGATGTTGTCTTTCGTCTTTCCAGGGACTTTCAATACTGTGTTCAGGATGTTCTCAAAAAATTCTTCTCTATATGCATCACATCGAGGTTGTGACGTAAAAGAAGATTCTTCCAATATGGCAATTCCCAAAATATACTCTATTTGTGCCAGTTGTGCTGAACTCCGTAATAATCAGGCATATTAGTGGGAACATGCCAATTACCACCACTAGGAACGGTTTCTAGAGCACCGTAGTAATCGATTTGCGCTTCGATTTGTTCTCCAGTTAAATATGGAGGAGGAGTGTCTCTCACAACCTTTTTGTGCCTAAACAATGTCTTGTTTCTTCTATATGGATGGTGAATGGGAAGAAATCGACGGTGACAATCGAACCAACTTGTCTTCCTTCCATTCTTCAACTGAAACGCATCTGTCATTCCATTACAATATGGACAATATAATCTCCCATGTGTAGTCCATACAAACAACATCCCATATGCAGGAAAGTCACTTATCGTCCACAGAAGCATCATTCGCATCGTAAAATTAGTTTTCGTTGAACAATCATACGTCCTCACCCTTTTTGACCACAAATCTTTCAACTCTTTTATCAGTGGTTGTAGAAAAACATCGAGAGATCTTTTTGGATGCTTTGGACCAGGTATTAATATTGTCATGAATAGAAACTCTTGTCGCATGCACATCTCTAGTGGCAGGTTGTATGGCGTAAGAAAGATTGGCCACAACGAATATTGTCTTCCTGACATTCCAAATGGACTAAATCCATCTGTGCATAATCCAAGATACACATTTTGGCTATTGCTAGCGAAATCTGGATGCACATTGTTAAAATGTTTCCAAGCTCTTGCATCTGATGTATGAGTCATCTCACCCTCCGTCTGAGTATGCTCGGCATGCCATCTCATCCCTCCGGCAGTCTCCTCAGATTGGTACAATCTTTTCAATTTGTATGTAAGTGGTAGGTACCACATCCTTTGGTAAAGTACCCTATTACACCCTCATCCTTGTGGTTTGAATCGTGGCTTCTTGCAGAATCGACATTCGTCTAACTTCTCATCATCTCCCCAGCAAATCATGCAATTTTCGATGCAAACGTCTATCATCTCCGAAGGCAACCCAAGACTATAAACCAATTTCTGAATCTCATAATAAGAATCAGCAGACACATTGTCTTCTGACAAATACTCTTTAAACAAGTCTGCCCAAGCATCCATGCAGTTTTCAGGTAGATTGTGATCGGTTTTAAATATTCATCATGCAGCCAACGATAATTTAGAAATACATTCTCTACAACCACTGTAAATTGGTTGATTCGCAGCATCTAACATTTCATAAAACTTTTTTGCATATATATTATGTTCTTCATGAGCTTCATCATGAGCTACAAATGCATCACCTACCATATCATGAACCCTATCATAATCTACCATATGTTCCTCCTGATGGTAACTATTTTCATTATGCAAATGATCAACCGCAGGTTCAACCTGAAAATTGCTATTACTACTGCTAGCTTCATTCCCACAATTACTATAACCTTCTCCATGTTGAAACCAAATATATGTGGCGTGAAACCTCTATTTACTAAATGCTTCCAAACATTTTATCGAGTGCTTAATTTTGAATTGTTGCATTTCCGACAAGGACAGAACATCTTACCGCTTTCTTGCGCGAGAGGTGTAGAATCTGCTTGATGCATAAATGTCTCCAGCCCTTCAAGATATTCTTTCGTCACTCTCATGTTACCATCTTTGTGTGTATACATCCACCTCCATAACTCGAAAATATTTTCATCTCCGAACATTTTTTTCCTTTCACGCTTTCAGTTGTTTCTCTCTTTTACTTTTTCAATTTTTGGGGTATCTTTCATTTCAAACTCAAACACCATATTTATAGGAAAATTTTGGAATTGGTAGATGACATTTTACCTCGAATTTACGAGGAAAGTTGGTAGGTATACACCAAAACAAAAATGTTTACAACTAAAAACCAGTAGGCCTCGTTGTTTCCTCGGTATATTGTTTCCTCATAAAGTCCACGTAAGACTTACGAGAACTTTACGAGGAAACTCATTATGCCTCGTTAAGTTCTCGCTACATGACGTCGATTTGACGAGGAAACATGTTTCTCGTTTATTAACGAGGATTCTATGTGGTTTGGGGTTTTCCTCGTAAGTTCCTCGTAATGGGCACGTAAATTTACGAGGTCCTTTTTTCCTCGTTAAATTTCGTAGTTAAAAAACTTTTTTCTTGTAGTGAATGTTGTAGGTGATGATGCGTTACTAGTGTATCACTTTTTATTATTATATAATTGTGAATATTATAATTTGTAAAATATGAAACAGTAACTGAAATTATCAATTAAGTACTATTTAATACTATGTTATAGTTGAAGGGTAATAGAGACTTCTTGAGAGTGTGTCTTCAAGGATCTCTTAGAACAAATGATAATAAGAACAACTTTTCTTATTTCCTTAGAAACTACTCAAAACTAAAGCTCACAATGTTTCTCTTAGATCTCTTATGGAACACCTCTCCATGAGACTTATATTTATAGTGAAAGACAATTTCCTTTAACATGTGGGATATGGAAAACACAAACCTAATCTAATAGAAAACTTTTTTTTTTCCTATTCTAGATTTCCTTTTTCTGTTTATATCTTAACATATTAAACATCTAATAATATATTAAGTTTCCACAAGTTTGGAATTATCCAATAATCACCCCCTTAATTCCAACTTGAAATAGGGAGATCATTTTCTTGAACTCCAATTAAGCTCCTCATTTGCTTGAACTTAATCCTTGCTAATGGCTTGGTTAGGATATCGGCCTTCTGCTCAACACCTGACACATGCTCAACTTCAATTTGCCCATTCTCCAAACACTCTCGAATGAAATGATATCTTGAAAGTATGTGCTTACTTCTTCCATGGAAAACTGGATTTTTCGTTAGAGCAATGGCTGATTTGTTGTCGACCCTAAGTCTGACTCTCTCGCCTTCTTCACTTAGTATCTCACTCAACAATTCCTTGATCCATATAGCTTGTTTTGCTGCTTTCGTTGCTGCCATAAACTCTACTTCGCATGATGACAACGCAACCGTTTGATGCTTCTACGACGTCAAACTAACTACTGATGAACCGTAATAGAATGCATGTCCTGACGTGCTCCTCCCGTCATCGACATCAATGTTGTGACTGTTGTCACTATAACCAACGACACTCATTGACCCATCTCTCTTGAAGAATAGACCAAAGTTTGTTGTTCCTTTCACATATCGCAATATGTGCTTTTTGGCTTGTCCATGAGAGTCTCGGTATATGAATGTATCTACTTAGTACGCCAACTGCGTAACACACAACTGATCTTGTGTGAAGTAGATACCTCAAACATCCTATGCTTCTTTTGTATCCTGTAGCATTTATCTCTAGTTAATCTTCAACCTTTGAGATATTTAAACTCAACTACATTGCTATGTGGATCATGTTACACACTTCCATCTTTGTGTCACACATGATTCCTTGAGCATAACTCTCCTCCTTTATCTTGATTTAGTTTGCTCCTTGAATCTTGTAGATCCACTTTAACCTTATAGGTTCAATACCATGTGGTCTCTTTGTGTCACACATGATTCCTTGAGCGTAACTCTCCTCATTTATCTTGATTTCGTCTGCTCCTTAAATCTGTAGATCCACTTTAACCTTATAGGTTCAATACCAGGTGGTCTATCCACAAGCTCCCATGTCTTGTTTCTTGTGATAGACTCCAACTCGGTTACCATCTCTTCAACGCATAAGTAGTTCTACATCTTCGACTCAGCTAGGTAAACTCTCCTCCTCCATCGGTGCAAGCTAGATTGAACTTACCTGAGGCAAACTCTCCTCCTCTATCGGTGTGATATCTTTTGAACCGATAAAATGCCTCAAGAATATTTGCTGGCGTTAGTGGTGTGATTCGTCCACAAAAATCTCCATGCAATAATTCCAGAAGCTTTGATGTATGAACCATGGCCTTACGGAAATGCATCTCTGATTTTCTTCCCTGCGAGACTTGTGTTACACACGCCTTCTCCGTGTGTTACACACGACATTCCTACGACCATATCCTTATGTCTAATATGCTTCTCAACTAGACATGTGTCACACACGCTTTCTTCGTGTGTTACACTCGAGATTCCTTTGACTAACGTTTGAAGTCTCGCCTTGTGATCGTCTGGAGGGTTTGCATTGTGATAAGTATCTTCTTCTTCCTCATCTTGATTTATAGCTTCATGATCATCACCTTGACCATTACATTCTTCTATATCATCCTCATGTGGAAGCTTAAGCATACTTGGTTCACAATCTGCTTGGTTTGTTATAGACGACCAATCCCAACTTTTTCTCGTCAAATATCATATCTCTACTCACCATTGCCTTCTCTACGACTGGATCATAGAGTCTATATGCTTTGGAACCCGGCTAAATTCCATGATTGATCACACTCTTTGATCTCTCATATAACTTCTTTAGATGTGTCACACAGATTTTCACATGTGCTACTCAACCGAATATCCTCAAGTGCTCGATATTAGGTTTCTTGGTCATGAGACACTCGTATGAAACTTGATCCTCTTCATGGATC
This sequence comes from Moricandia moricandioides, assembly GCA_905132885.1. Lineage (NCBI taxonomy): Eukaryota > Viridiplantae > Streptophyta > Magnoliopsida > Brassicales > Brassicaceae > Moricandia > Moricandia moricandioides. Next base: position 8,222 of record CAJHQQ010001252.1, read on the forward strand.
AACACCAACGTCTTTGTTGCACGAAACATGGTATTAGTTGGGAATGAATGTCTTGTTTGCTTCACTGCTAGATATGTGTCACACACGCTTTCTTCCTGTGTTACACACGACATTCCTAAGACCATCTCTTTCTTTACCATGTTTTGTTCTTCTATGAATTCTCCTAACGAGGCTTCCTTGGATGCTAGACTAAATATCTTCCCCGCAAATCCGTTTGAGGTATCACTATCATCCATCTTCAACCTGTCGAACTCCGTCATCGACGTCTCGAATCTCGCCTCCCTTACACGATTATCTCCATGGTGTCGTGACTTGATGACATTCCAGATCTCTCTCGATGCGGTTTGTTCTCCCACCTGGAGAATCAAATTGTCGGACATAGATTGATACAAAAGAGCTATTGCAAAATTGTTCTTTTTTTGATCATCCGAACCAGATTCTATTGTGTCCCACACATCATGAACACAGAGTAACACCTGCATCCTCATCGACCAAACTGTATAGTTTGTTAAATTTAACATTGGACATTGGATGGATGCGGATCCAAGGTCCTTCGTGCGTGGAGCCCTATTCACGTCAGCCGTCTTGTGTCGTGAACTTCATGCTTCACTGCTACCAGGATCAAAGCTTCAACTTAAGCTTAGATCAGAGTCTCCAACCTGAGACTCTGATACCAATTGAAGGATCTCTTAGAACAAAGGATAATAAGAACAATTTTTCTTATTGCTTTAAAAACTACTCAAAACTAAAGCTCGCAATATTCCTCTTAGATCTCTTATGGAACACCTCTCCATGAGACCTATATTTATAGTGAAAGACAATTCCCTTTAACATGTGGGATATGAAAAACACAAACCTAATCTAAATGAAAATTTCATTTTTCCTATTCTAGATTTCATTTTTGTGTTTATCTCTTAACATATTAAACGTCTAATAATATGTTCAGTTTCCATAAATTTGGAATTATCCAACAGATCTTATATTCAAAGTGTGTAATTATTAACTCTGAAAGTATTTTTTGAGCATAACCGTTTCAATAAAAATACATGGAAAATGACACAATCTAGAGTGTAATAAAATTGACCACACTGTTCCAATTTAACCTCGAAAAGGATAAAGTTAACTCTACTAATTTAGGTTTCAATTTACTGTTTAACTATTCCTAAGATCAAAGGTTTCAATAGTAAATCATTTTCTAAAGAATCTTGGTCAAATAGTTTTTAGTTTTAAATGTGATTATTTAAGAAAACAAAGAGAGAGAGAGATAAAGAAAAAGACAAAACGGTGGGCATTCAAAAGAAGAGAAACGGACAAATGAAAAGTTCTGAAAAGACAATGAACATTTAAAGAGACTGACAAATCCCACACCCAAGCCTCAAGCTCTCATCTCAAATTTATAAATACTAATTGTTTTCTAGCAAGACAACAAAAACAAAAGAGATGGGTTTTGGGTTATGTTTTGTCTTTGTTAGGGCGTGTTTGACGTTTCTGTCTTCTCAGAATCATATGTTTACCAAAACAACTTTTTTCCCTTTTTAACAAAAGTAATTAATAATTTTTAGTTTTTCATTATTGAAAAACAGTCATGATTCCAAATCCACCTCATGTTCAGACAAAAATTCATAAAAGTAGAGATTCCAATATGGGTTCATTGAACTTTTTGTTCATCTAACATTTTTCTTTTCTGTAAATGAAGAACCATTATTTAAAACAAATAAATATATCAAAAATCATCATCTAAACATATGGAAATTAACTTAATAAAATTTCAAAAAAATTACTGGTGATGCTGCTTCTTTTGTAATATATTTTGATTCCAGTGGACAGAAATGTTGATACGTAGTCCTACATGTGCCTATTCATGTAGTACAACTAGTACTATGTGAACATAATAACTATAATTTAAAGATGTGATTGAAACTTACACCACCCTTTAATAAAATTCTTAAAACGAAGGAAAAAGAAAAGATTTGAAAATAGAAAAGAAAAGACAAAGAAGAAGAAAACAAAACCGACTCTCACGCATTGTCTGGTACGTAGAGCCAAAAGGAACAATGCCTCTGTTTTAGTGTTTTTAGTTTCAATCCACACATACACACACGCTATACTCACTAGTAATAATCACCAGAGACTTCTTTGTTCTGGTGCTTACACATAGATAGATAGAACCCAAAAAATATTATCTTTCCATTGACGCAAATTCAAGTAAGTTTTTTTTTTTTTTTGGTTAATTTTCTTTGATCATTGCTAGTTTTTGTTCCTTCTGCCTTCGAATCATTTACTAATATCTTATCTGCAGGTTCTGTACTTTCTGCATCAGAAAGTTAAAACCCTAGTTCCTCTGTTCTTTAACCATCTTTCCCCTTTTTCTTCAACTGCAGATTCTCTAGATCTCTAAGTGAATTCTGAATCGTGGGTTTGGTTTGAGTCAGTCAAAGTTCATTAAAAGGATTGAGCTTTGGTTCTAGACACTCTCGCTTTGGCCATCAATGGTGGCTACGTTTCAAGAAGATAACATAACATCCTCTGTAGCTTCAACACCACTTCAAAAGTCTTCTCAACTATGTCACTCACAAGACCAACTCTCCTCACTTCTTCCTCTTCACCCTTCCAAGACCTCAAACCAGAGGAGCGTGGTCTCTTCTTGATCCACCTCTTGCTTACGTGCGCCAACCACGTGGCCTCAGGTAGCCTCCAAAACGCAAACGCAGCTCTCGACCAGCTCTCCCACCTCGTTTCCCCTGACGGCGACACGATGCAGCGAGTAGCAGCTTACTTCACCGAAGCGCTCGCTAACAGAATCCTCAAGTCTTGGCCTGGTCTCTACAAAGCGCTTAACGCAACTCAGACCAGAACCAGTAATGTCTCCGAGGAGGATCATGTCAGGAGATTGTTCTTTGATATGTTCCCTATACTCAAACTCTCTTACTTGCTCACTAATCGAGCTATACTTGAGGCTATGGAAGGAGAGAAGATTGTTCATGTGATTGATCTTGACGCTTCCGAGCCTGATCAGTGGCTTGCTTTGATTCAAGCTTTCAATTCTAGGCCTGAAGGTCCACCTCATTTGAGAATCACTGGTGTTCATCACCACAAGGAAGTGCTTGATCAAATGGCTCATAGACTCATCGAGGAAGCAGAGAAACTCGATATCCCGTTTCAGTTTAATCCCGTTGTGAGTAGTTTAGACTGTTTAAACGTAGAGCAGTTGCGTGTTAAGACAGGAGAGGCCTTAGCCGTCAGCTCGGTTCTTCAGTTGCATAACTTCTTGGCCTCTGATATGTACAACAACAATGGACACAGCCTGAGTGGTGACTCTGCCTCATCGTTGCCTCTTTCCAACTCAGGAAAGATAGATAGATTCCTCAATGCAATATGGGCTTTGTTACCAAAGATCATGGTGGTCACTGAGCAAGATTCAGACCACAACGGCTCCACACTGATGGAGAGACTATTAGAATCACTCTACACCTACGCAGCATTGTTTGATTGCTTGGAAACGAAAGTTCCAAGAACGTCTCAAGATAGGATCAAAGTGGAGAAGATGCTTTTTGGAGAGGAGATCAAGAACATCATAGCTTGTGAAGGATCTGAGAGAAGAGAAAGACATGAGAAGCTCGAGAAATGGAGCCAGAGGATTGATTTGGCTGGTTTTGGGAATGTTCCTCTTAGCTATTATGCGATGTTGCAGGCTAGGAGGTTGCTTCAAGGCTACGGTTTTGATGGGTATAGGATCAAAGAAGAGAGTGGGTGTGCAGTGATTTGCTGGCAAGACCGACCTCTATACTCGGTATCAGCTTGGAGATGCAGGAAGTGAAAGAAGAAGATGGATGATATAAAACACTTGTGTGTTCTCTTTTGTTTATGAGAGGGGTCCTTTCTTTTTGTTATACGTACATAGGGACACAATCTTAGTTGTTTTGTAATTGTGACTTTCTGTTTTTTCTTTTCTAGTTTCGCAAATGCTTCTTACTGCCTCTGCATATAATGCCTTTTTGAGTATTAATTTGTCGGTTCATTATGGTTTGATCCAGATTCTACTAAACCGAATTCAAATCGTGCTGAAGATAACTACGCTTACCGTTGGTTCAAGTTCTTCAATCATGATCTGAAAACTCTTTGTTACATTGGTGATGAAGAATCAGCTGTATTGAAGCTTAAACCAAGTCAAGATTGACAATTGGGTTAGTAACTGAAGATGGCATTGGGTTAACGTCCAATTAATTATAACGAAATGGTTTATGGTTATTAAACCAATGATAAGTTGTAACATACTTTACTTAATATAAAAACAAAGCTCGTGTGTTGTACACGATAGATTGTATTAGGATTACTAACTTTAGGTCACAACCATCATATTATATTGGAGAGTTAGTGATTTGCCTTGCCAGATCCTAGTTACATAGCCACTTCGGTGAACTCTAGGTAATCAATTATTCTCTGTGTGTGCTCTTGTTCTTACTTTCATTCTCATTCGATTCTTGCGTATTCGTAATCTTGAGTGTTCCGTGTTCATGTGTAATTTTAGTTTTGTGGTTGAACAATATCACAATTTTTATCTAACGTCGAAACGAGCTTGAACAAAAACAAGTGATATCAGAGCTCAAGATTGTTGAATCAAGGTTTCTGAGTTTCAAGTTGTTGAATCAATGGTGTACACGATAGATTGTATTAGCCTATTAGGATTACTAACTTTAGGTCACAACCATCATATTATATTGGAGAGTTAGTGATTTGCCTTGCCAGACCCTAGTTACATAGCCACATCGGTGAACTCTAGGTAATCAATTATTCTCTGTGTGTGCTCTTGTTCTTACTTTCATTCTCATTCGATTCTTGCGTATTCGTAATCTTGAGTGTTCCGTGTTCATGTGTAATTTTAGTTTTGTGGTTGAACAATATCACAATTTTTATCTAACGTCGAAACGAGCTTGAACAAAAACAAGTGATATCAGAGCTCAAGATTGTTGAATCAAGGTTTCTGAGTTTCAAGTTGTTGAATCAATGGTGAACACATGGATCGAGGTTGAGAGATTCAGTGGCAAAGGGGATTATCTTTGTGGAAGAAACATATGCTTGCTCATCTTTCAGTCTTGGGGTTGAAGGATGTATTGCTGGATCAAACATCAATTTCGAAGTCGGTGATTATGAAAGACGAGGACGAAGATGTGTTCAAAGAAAAGTTGCAGAGCGAATAGTCAGAGAGGTTGGGGAGACCTGAGAAAGCGATGAATCTTATCATCCTTAATGTTGGCGATCATGTATTGCGGAAGATCGAGATGTGTACGGATGCTGCATCGACTTGGTCAACGTTGGAAATGTTGTATCTCTCTAAATATTTTACATCAGCGAGCATGTATACCGCTTTCCTTGCTAAATTGTGTCCTAGGAGATTTATTGATATTTATTTTATTTTTGAGTCTTATTAAATGTTTTTAAATAAGTTTTTATTGTGTCAAGAAGGGGATTATGATCAGATTTATATTTTACCTATTCACTAACCACTCTATAGCACCATTCTTAGACTTGGTGAATTGCAGAGAGTACTAAAGATACCAAAGTTGATCATCCTGCCACTTATATCACACTTGGTTAGAAAGTTTGAATGAACCGAAGCTGAACTCCAACCTAATTTGACTTATTTGCTTTCTTTGGGGTTTGACATACATTGGATCAGATTTCTCCTGCAAGTTTGGAAGGTAAAAGTCTGTGTGTTTTAGTACCCTTCTCTCTCTCTCTCTCTCTCTCTCTCTCTCTCTCTCTCTCTCTCTCTCTCTCTCTCCTCTCTCTCTCTCCTCTCTCTCTCTCTCTCTCTCTCTCTCTCCGGCATCTAGAAAAGAAAAGATTGAGATGATTTCCTGAAATATGCAGAGGGATATGTAAATTACATGTGACCCCATTTTTCTAATACAGAAAGAAATGATCACACACAGTAGAAGTGAGGGATATGTACATTACCGATGACCCCACTATTCGCCTATACTTTGTTAAAAAAAAGATGACAATATGAATTGTATCAGCATCATTGATCATTGAATTTGAGATATAAAAAGATGGAGAGAAGAGAGAAAGAGGGAATAAATGGATCAGATAAGACTGTTTGTGTGTTCAGAATACTTGCAATGGTAAGAGTCCATGAGTCTTTTGATTGATACTCCTAAGGTAAAGCCTGCACTTTTATTTTATGCAAAAAATGAGGTTCGTATAGGGGTAAGTCAGACTAGTATTCACTAAAACTTGACTAGTTTTCCCGCTACCACCTGCAAACGTAGCTTTTGCGGTCAGTAGCGGTTGTTGGCATTTTGCAACAATTTTAGAAAACGCTATAAACCTCTTCAAGTCGCTATGAACCTCTAAAACTCAAAAGCTGGTTCCAGTTAGCATTTGCTGTTGCAGAAAAATAAAAAATATTTTTTTCAAAAAATATATAAATATAAAAATAAAATATTCAATTAAAAATTTAAATTAAAATAATATAAATACAAATATATATATATATATATATATATATATATATATATATATATATATATATATATATCATATTTTAATTTATATTATAAAACTTCAAAAAAAGTTTTCTATAATTTTTTGAAAAACTAATATTATAATTTTATCATTATGATTTTTATATTTATTATAAAAATATTATTTTAATATTTTGATAATTATATAAAATGTAAGTATTGTTAATTTATTACTTAGATACTCTGCATTTGGTAGTTAACCAGTCATAAGAATCCCACAAATACAATAATTTTTAACCGCTGTACTAGTCATCCAAATCTCTTTATAACACTTAAAACTCAACCTCGCGCATCCGCAAATGCCCGTAACCGCAACTGCTGCAATTACACTAGTCAGTCCCTAAGTTTTTTGTTGATAGAATTTGGTTGCTATACTAGGAAAAATTATATAGAGTTTCTCTAAGCTTGACATTTATTTGATGTGGTTGCAACATAGTAGAGGTGATAATGATAAGTTAGCCATTTTGTGAGTCCCTGTGTTTTCAAACCTCTTCCACATGACTACCTTTGTTTTGCTTGAGAAGACGCAAAAGGTTAAGTATGAGGGATTTGATAGGGCCTGATATTTACCACATTTTGGCTATGATATCAGTCCTATTTAGAGTCTATTATATGTGTTTGGAGTCTGTTTAGAGTATTTTCAGTTTCAGGTACGTTTTGGAGAACATTGGTTATTCTAGAGCCTTTTGAGATGCAGAACTGCACATAGCCGTCAGATGTTTAGCTATGGATGGAGACCTTCCCGTGTTGAGATTAAGCTGATCTTTGGACACAAGATAGAGCGTTAATTTAGATTTCCAATGCCACCGGTTGAGGTCCATATGACGGTTAGATCTAAACTTATGCCCATTTTATTGATGAGTGGTCTGTGTGCTTCGCGAGAGGAAGCTGTCGAGGAGATGAATGATGTCGATCGACGACACAGCCTTACTGTCTGTTGGGGTCAAAATTGGTCGTGACGGAGTCAATGGCTGAAAATTTTCGAAAGAACATTTGAAAACAAAAAGCGCGGGAAACCACAACTGAAATCTTGTGCATATTCAAAAAGGATTGGACGGCAAGTTATCAGAAAGGAAAATCGAGCAACAAAACGACCAAAGAAACCGTGTCCAACCTGCCTGACGGCAATTTGAACGGACCAAGCCAAACTCGCCTTCAAACAAGTTGGAGCAGCTCGCCCAACTCTCCTGATGGGGAGTTTGAGTCCGTCCAAACTCCTCACTGTCCAACTCGCCATCATGTGAGATGGGACTGGTCGACCAACTCGCCTTATGGCGAGTTGGACTGCCACTGTCCAACTTGACATCGGGCAATTTGGTATTACTTGACCAACTCGCCTGATGGAGAGTTGGACCGTCCCCATCCAACTCGCCATCAGGCGAGTTAGATCAACCACAAACAGCTCGCCGTCAGGCGATTTGGATCAGAACCATCCATCTCGGTCCCGATCAATACCTCTTTTGAACCTCGATCACACCGTCTCTTGTTTCATCTCTATTGGAATTACCATTGGAACTTTATGATAATAAACAATAACGACTTGTTTTCTCGTATGAATTCAAATGGTTCTTATAAAACAGCAATGTTTGAAATAAAACCAAAGTTGCCTCAACTATACGATTAATTTGAACTATTTAAAAAACCGACGTTGTACCGGAGGTTTTCTCTCGGAAAGATTGTAAAAACATTTGTCGAAAAACAGCCCAAAAGGGTCTAAGGCGCGGCCATGAGCCCACTTACTTTTTAGATGGGATTGAACCCAAGGATACTATGGCGGTTTATTTATTGTTCGCAGAAGAAGATAAATGTAAAGTCTGGAAGATAAATGTCCAGTCCGGACGATAAATATAAGGTTTCAAGGGATAATCTTGAAGATCAAATAAAATGAAATATTACCGCAAGGCGAAAACCACGACTCGGGGGCAGAAGAGGAAAGAGGGAACCACCTTGAGAGGAGTACATAAGGAGCACCACGATAAAGAGTCAAGGAATACGAAATGCATAGCAGAAAACTTAGCACTTAGAGCGTTTTAGGCAAATTTCTGTTTTCTATTCTCGAGCTGCGACTCAAATAGGTTAACGAAGTCTTAGGTGGTTAGAACTAGGGAAATCACCAACATCTCTTGCGGCCGAGGCTTTACCTATTGTAACGCTCATTCACGAATTCAAAATATGACCTTCTTTGCTCTCTGTTTTATTTGATTATTTACTTTGTCTGTTTTTATTGTCTGATTGCTTGACGATTGGCTTATCAGAAATCTAGGATCTCTAGGAAAGTTAGGGTCTCATGACTTTTCTTATTTTGCGGAAATCGACAGTGAAAATTCTGGTTCCCACAATGTTGATCGACGCTGATCCCATAAGACAGACCCGACTTGTTTCAAGACCGGTTTAAGCCTAGAAGCCACCACAAATTATCAGAAATATCCCTGGAAGACTTAAAACCCTATTTATGTGTGTTTATAAGCCATTGTTTTAGGCTACACTTTCTTTTATTAATAGTCCTAGGGTTAGGAGAGAAGGGATGAACTCTTTCAAAGTCCTCTTGGAACTCCCTTGATTTTATTATTGATTTCTATTCTATTCATCTATGATTTTCTGTTTCTTTGATCATGTCTGAGTAGTTCACTTGTTAGATTTAGGATTATTAATGGTACCGATGAATTAGCCTCAAAGTAGGATTGCTAGGATGAAGTAATATAAATCTTTGGAATTGTGTTTAGTGCTTGCGTTCTAGAGTAGCTAAATAGAAACCCGAACTTAGGACATGGAAAATTACGAGAGTATGTTTATGTGCCAAATTGAGATAGGTTGTTACATACATGCGAGAGCTGGCCTAATTAGCATAGTGGACGAACTTGCTGTCTGATCAACGTCGATCAACACTAGGCCTTAGCCATCGATCTACAATAGACTCCTCTGTCCGCATACGAGAGTTAGGACAAGAGGAAGTCAAACTAGTTATATTATTGTTCTCGCATATTAATAATTCCCTGCACCTTATCCATTTTAATTCACTCGCCAAAACCCTAGATTTATCTCTTCTCCATATTTACATTCACTTAGTATTTTAAATATTTTCATATATCTGATAAGACTTTAAATTAAATCTCTATTTATAGTTTCTTAGTTTAGACATTACAATTATAATAAATCTATTATGTGCCCTCGCTCTCTGTGGATTTGATATAGCTTATTTATTACTAGTTTTAGGCCACGTAATAGGCTCTATTATGTGTTTATATACTATGTTTTAGAGTCTTTACAGGTCCAAGTACGTTTTGGAGATATATGGAGCTTTTGGAGCATTTAGAAGAGAAGAATCCGTAGCTGATCAATTAGAGAGTCCAAGTACAAGACAGTCGTCGATCGACAACACGACCTTGACGACGACTGCTGTTACAAGATCAAGGTCGACTGATGTTCCACACTTACAAGATCACACTTACTAAGAAAGTTTTAAGGAACCAAAGCTGATCTCCAACCTAATACAAACTATTTTTCTTGCTTTAGGGCTTGACATACATCAGATTGGATTCCTCAAGTTTGTAAGGTGCAAGTCTGTGTGCTTCTGATTCCCTTCTCTCTCTCTCTCTCTTCTGAATTTTTGAAAAAAATGAGATGATTTCTTGGAAGATGCAAAAGGATAGGTAAATTACCTATTACCCCATTATTATAATCCATAAAGGAATGATCACACATTGTTGGAAGCGAGAGATATGTGCATTACCGATGACCCCACTATTCGACTACAACTTTAAGCAAAAAAAAATTGAAAATAAGATGGACTGTATCAGCATCATTTTACATTGAGTTTGAGATTTAAAAACATTCAGAAGAGAGAAAAAGAGGGAAGAAAGGGATCAGGAAATACTTTATATATGTGTATTTTGATTTGCAGGATTTGAGCCCATGTGTCCTTTGATCAGGACTTCCAACGTAAAGCCTGCACTTTATTTTAGAAGTGAGATCAGTAGAGGGGTGAGTCAGATTAGTATTTGTTGAGTTGTTGACATAATGAATTTGGTTGCTATACTAGGATATGGCATATAGAGTTTCTCTTGTATTAGCATTATTTAATGTGGTTGCAATATAGTAGGGGTGATAGTTATACTTATACATTATATAAGTCCTCGCTTTTCAAACCTCTTTCGCAAGCTACCTTTGTTTTGCTTGAGGACAAGCATAATGTTAAGTGTGGGGGGAGATGATATTTAGACCTTATTTGGAGTCTGTTATGTGTCACCGCACTGTGTGTTTAGGATATTTACAGGTTCAGGTACGTTCTAGAGCATTACGAAGATTATGGAGCTTGATAGAGCTTTCAGAAGAGACATCCAATAGTTGTTGACATTCAGCTAAGTATGAGTCGAAGTCAAGCATGACCATCGATCAACGGATCATCCTTGCTGTCGATCGACGGCCCACTCGCAAAGTATTGGCCGACTTCAAACCCAAGTGAAGGAGAGGTTTGACCTAGTTCATATGAGTTCTACCATTGTTTAGGCAGAGAGGACCACATTTTAGGAGACACATTTTATTCTACAGCTTTTAGTTTTCTTGCATTAAGCTTTTTAGTAGTTTAGGGGAGAAGATATGAACTCCTTCATAAATTTGTATAAGAACCCCATTTACTATTTTATGAATTATATTATTTAGTTCATCATGTTTTCTTTTTTCATTTCTGAGTAACTCACCTGTTATATTTAGGGTTTATAATGGTACTGATGAATTAGCCACAAAATAGGATTGCTAGGATGAAGTAATATCAATCTTTGAAATTGTGTTTAATGTTTGCGTTCTAGAGTAGGTAACTAGAAACCAGAACTTAGGACATGGACAACTACGAGAGTAGGTTATGTGCCAGAATTGATCCCTTTGAGCTAAGTTGTTAGATACATGCGAGAGATGGCCTAATTAACATAGTGGAAGAACTTCCTATCTGATTTGCGTCGATCGACGGTACACTTCTCTGTCCGCATACGAGAGTTGGGACAAGAGGAGGTTGGACTAGTTATCATTTATTGTTCTCGTATATTTATAATTCCCTGCATCCTATCCATTATAATTCACTTCCTAGAAACCCTAGATCTCCCGCTTTTCCATATTTGCATTCACTTAGTATTTTAGATATTTTCCTATTCTTGATCGATTACAATTAAAACCTATATTTACAGTTTGCATAGCTTAACAATTATAATTATAATAAAACTATTGTGTGCCCTAGCTCTCTGTGGATACGATCCCTAAGTACTACAATTTGACCTCTCTTAGCAGGAGTAGTTCGTATGGTTAATTTAATAGATTGCATTATTAAGAATATAAAGCTTAACCCGCTCGCTGTCAGTTGTGTCTAAAGCCATCTGGTATGGAAGCTCAATACCTCTAAAGAAAGTTCTGAGAAGCTGCATTTCATTGAATCCATGGTGTGGACAAGCTCTTTGGTAGGATTGGAATCTGATCCAGTAGTTTCTGAAAGACTCTGCATGCTCCTATGTGATTCTAGCAACTCTTCTCCTTAATTCCTCAGGTCTGGCATCATCAAAGAAATGATGCAGGAAGGTGTTTTTGATGTTTGTCCAATATGTAAGAGATTCTGGTGGTATCTGCTTAAGCCAGCATGAAGCATCTCCAGCAAGTGAATATTTAAAGAGCTTGCAAAGAAGGTAGTCCTCAGGGACTCCATCAGCCTTGATGGCAGACAGAAAATCTTCGAATCGCTCCAAAAGATCCATAGGTTGCTCATGAGAATGACCATGAAATGGTGTATGCGTCACAAGTGTGAAATAAGCTTGCTTCAGCTCAAAATCATTCCTCTGGAAGGATGGAAAATGAATAGCTGATATATTGGCATATAATTGATCTTGACGATTGTAGTCATCCAACGTTCTGGGTTGAGAAGCCTGGGATTCAGCTCCATCTTGAGCTACAGTAGCTTCTTCTAGTTCAGGGATTACAATCCCCTATCATCAATTCTCTGACCTATTGCATTACGCAAATGATAATTGAGGTCATATGATATAACCTATTTATTACTAGTTTTAGGCTATGTTATAGGATCTATTTAGGGTCTATTATGTGTGTCTAGACTATGTTTTAAGGTCTTTACAGGTCCATGTACATTTTAGAGATATATGGAGATACTTGAAGCTTTTGGAACATTCAGAGGAGAAAAATCTGTAGATGATCTTTGAGAGAGTCGAAGTTCAAGACAGTCGTCGATCGATGACACCATGTTGGCTTCGACCGTTGGTACAGGACCAAGAACGATCGATGTTGCACACTTGCCATCGATCGATGACCAATTCACAGACAACCGATCTCAAGCCCAAGGTAGAGACAATTGAAGAAGAGACACTGGACAAATTTAGACCTAGAGTTTAGGGTTTTATATTTATACTTTATGTATTACACACATGAGAGTGCGGAGAGTTGGAGATAATTAAGAAAAGATAGTTTAGTTTTCTATTATAGTTTTAAGGTTTTTAGGGAAGAAGATTCATAACTCCTCAGAGGGATTTGTATTGGAATCCCACTATTTTATCTATGCATTATATTCAAAGTATTTTTCTTACTTTAATTATGTCTGAGTAGTCATCAACTAGAGTTAGGGTTGAATGATGACAATTATGGATTAGCTCAATAGTAAGATTGCTAGCTTGAGGTAATATCCATCAATTGAGTTGTGATTAATGCTTGTATTATAGAGTAGCTAAATAGGATCTCGAAAGTAGGACATGGACGACTACGAGAGTGGGTTTTGTGCCAAAATAGACTCTATTGAACTAGGTTGTTAGGCACATGCGAGAGCTGGTCTAATTATCTTGGTGAACATATAAAATCTCGTTCACACTTCCTTCAAATTTCACCATCAATCGACATCAGGCCTTAGCCGTCGATCGATAGTCTTTCCTTTTACTCGCATACGAGAGTTGGAGTTAAAAAGATTAGAATAGTTAGTATTTGAGTTCTAGAATATTTACGTTTCCGTTCTTCATATTCGCTATAATCCATTGAGCCTGAAACCCTAGGTCTAGCATATTTACATTTGCGTTTAGTTAGTTTAATAGTATATTTTCATATTTTAATATTTGCATTATTATTATATTTCCATATTGCATCCATCCCTCCTGATAAGGAATATTTCCTTAAACTGATTGTTTACTATTGATATACATATATATATATATATATATATGTAGCTTATTCTTTAGAAATAAATATATATATATATATATATATATATATATATATATATATATATATATGTAGCTTATTCTTTAGAAATAAGAAATCTATTGTGTGCCATTGCTCTCTGTTGATTTGATCCCTAAGTACTACATCTGATCTCTCTTGGCAAGAGTTATATTTGTGTGTTAAGATTATGGTTAATTTGATAGTTAATTATTTAGGATATTCACACCCTGCTAGAACAATAAACACACTGTGTCAAATTTGGCGCCGTTCCGGGGAGCATTGATCGCCACTGGATTTAGTTTCTAGGATTTAGTTTAGGTTTGTTTTTACTTTCAAGTTACTGAATATTTGTTTTCTTTGTTTTTCAGGTACATGCAAAAGAGTACCAGGAGAAATAAATGACAAGAACTACTATCCTCATCGCCAATGTGAAGAAGTTGGAGAATCAAGTGATGCAGACGAGGGAAACCATTAGGAGGCATGAGATCTTGATTAAGGAGAAAATAGAAGCTGGACAAAAGCACCACGTCAATTCATTGATTGATGATCATTTCTGGCAGGAAGTTAAGGGAGAGAAGCTCCAAGATAGCGATTTACGTGTGAAAAAATCCATGTCACTCGACACTTCTCATCATCATCGATCGACATCGAGCAATGAGCATTGATCGACGGTGATGCCTACAGTATCAGTGGCTTTGTGAGAATCAACTAACACTGATCGACACAGACGTACAAGCATCGATCGACAGAGTGATGTACGTATCGATCGACAATGCTACCTCAACATCGATCGAAATATGAGGAAACTAGTACGACTACCGAACATCAATGCAAACTTGATTGTGCGTCCGACCGTGAAAATTCAGAAAAAAATAAAAACACATCTGAAGCTATGGATATCGATAGAGAAGATGAAGGAAACTCAAAGAGGAGGCAAAAGATCCCCAAACATCAACGCAGGAAGCCAATGAAAAAGAGATGGATAGCTTTGCTAAAAGAGTTTTTAAAATTCCTCTAGACACCTCTTTTGATGAAGCTTATTATACTCACAGATTGTGGATGTTTTCAGGGAAACAAGGGAGACAGATGATGATATAGAAATAATGTTCAATCACCTTAGAGAGAAGACGAAACAGAGGACTTGAAGAAAAGTGATCCTGGAAAGTTCTTGATCCCATGCTTCATCAAAGGCCACGAATATCCTAATGCCCTTTGCGACATTGGATCGAGAGTGAGTATTATGCCAAAGTCTATGGGAGAGGAGCTGAGCCTGAGAGTGAAACCTCCAATGATTCTTTCACGTTTTTAGAGTGCTCAATAGTGAACTTAGGGGGGGGGGGTTGGTAAAATATGTTCTAGTTGTTTGGGTCAAAATTGGTTACGACGGAATCAACATCGGAAACCTACCGCGAGAATGCGTTTGTTGGGGTCAAAAACGGTATTCTCGAAATCAGCATCTAAAAATCATGTTTTTATACAAATACAGTCTCGAAATCAACTTAACGATAGTCTCCGGGCCAAAACTCTAAAGAAAGGAACACTGACCAACCAACTCACCCGTACGGCGAGTTAGACTGTCCAACTTGCCATACGGGCGAGTTGGATGGCAGGACACGACCAACTCAATCGTACGGCGAATTGGACAAGGCCAACTCACCATACGGGTGAGTTGGTAGACACGACACGACCAACTCGCCGAGCGGGCGAGTTAGATGGCACGAGCAATCCGACTCGCTCGTTCGGCCAGTCGGATTAAATCAATCCAGTTTAACCTCGTCCTCGTTAAACTCCCTCTTTCGATACTTGATCAAAATTATCTTTTTTCTGTCTTGATCGGGATTGACATTGGAACTTTACCGAAAGAACTCTTTTTATCGAGAAAGGATCGGGTTGATCGTATGAAACTATAACTTGGAGCCCACCAAGTAACACCTAAACTTCTCAAAGGCGCCTAGAGTCAAATGTCCCATACGAAAGATCCTAAAGCTCGGATGACGTCCTCTTAGCAATGTTATTTCAATAAAATTGTTGAAACGCCTAAGTCAGAAAACGGCCGGACGAGGTCTAAAGCTCGACTAAAGGCCTACTCACGATTTTATCCGAAATCAAGCCCAAACTTTGTGATGGTTATTCTTTTATTTTTCAGGAAAGGATAAATGTTAAGTTTGAAGGGATAAATGTCAAGATCGAAGGATAAATGTTAAGTTTCCAAAGATAATCATGAAAATCGAGGCAAAAAGGAATATTTCCGTGAAGCGATAAATTCAACCAAGGGCAGAAGGGGAAAGACCAAACCTCCTCTAAAGGAGTATATAAGGACTCCAAGGGTGACGATGCAGAGGACACACAAAAATCTCTACTCAGAGCAAACATAGCTTAACACTTAGAGCATTTAGGGAACTTTCCGTTTTTTGTTATTCGAGCTGCGACTCAACAGGGATTTTTAAGTCTTAGGTTATTAGAACTAGGGATCTCGTCGACAGCTCTCATAGCCTAGGCTCCTATCCTGTTGTAAACGCTCATACGCATATTCAGAATAAGACATCTATTTGCTCTCTTTTCGATACTTACTTTGTTTTCCATATTTACTTTGTATTCTGATTGATTGACGTGCAACTTAGCAGATATCTAGGACCTTTGGGAAACTAGGGTTTACCCTGCGTTTCTAATTCAACAGAAATCGACAGTGCGAATTTTGGTTCCCACAGTTTGGCGCTAGAAGGAGGTGGTTGGGGGGGGGTACGGATCAATCTAACTCTCAGCCATCAACGCTCAATCGAAACATGTCAGATCTCAACAACCAACAGCCTCGTGACGATAACATCGTCGATGAGAATGTTGATAACACTCCAGAGACGAACGTCATTGCGGTCAACGCCAACGCAAACACCGCAATGTTCGAGGAGGTGAAGAAGATGTTTGTGACTTTTAAGAATAAGTCGGCATAACAGGATAAGGTCATGAATTCTATCGCTAAACAGGTTGAAACCCTCACATCAAGGGACATGGCCAACTTTCCGTGGGGAACAACCCGAATCCGCAGAAGAAGACTCAACTTCACTACGCCTTTGGACCGGTCCGATGACGCGCAAGGAAAATTGTCTGGACAAAACCCTGATGAAGTCACCCCCGCGCCTACACGGAAAAACCCGGGAGACCTTCCTCCTATCGAGGAAGATAAAGAAGGAGGAGAAGTCGAACGTGTCGACGTGGAATCTAGCAGTCAGTCCGAACCTACGGACAAAGACGCCGACATACATCCGCACCGCACAAGAAGTCGAGCAGCTCGAGACGAATCCAGTTCGAAAACCCTGTGAACGAAGAAGAAGAAGCTATCTTCTGGAAAGAACAAGAAGATCTGGCCGAGGAGCAAACTCGGAGCACTCGCAGCAAACACCGACAAAGTCGGAAATCTGCTAGCAAGAGTTCTGAAATCGGAAAACAGCGGCCGAAGTCAGGGTGATGAAGTCCTAAATCAACCACGCGACTAGCACCGCACCGGAGATCGATCTAATGCTCGAAGAAGCTCGTAAAACTCCCTTTACTACTCGTATCACCTAAACTATTTAGGATCCTGGGAGGGTCAAAGTGATGCCATACGAATGAACTACTGATCCTAAGGCCCACCTACAGGCTTTTCAGGTCGCGATGGGTAGAGCCAGATTCAGAGAAAACGAGAGAGACGCTTGTGAGTGCCGCCTCTTCGTAGAGAACATTCGCGGAGCAGCGCTAAAATGGTTCTCTCACCTCAGGTAAAACACCATTGGAAGCTTCCGCCAGCTCGCCTCAGAATTCCTCAAACAATACTCGATGTTCATCGATCGAGAAACCTTCGACGTCAACCTTTGGAGATTGTCCCAGGGAGAGGACGAAACTCTCCGCGACTTCATAAAACAGTTCAAAACCGTCATGGCTAGAGTCAGCAGGATAAGCTACAAAGTCGTGACAGACGCACTTCGCAAAACGCTCTGGTTCAAGTCAAAGTTCAAGAAGTGGATAACTTTGGAAAATCCGCGCACGATCCAAGACGCGCTTCAAAAACCACGGAATACATTATCATCAATGAAGAGACGAGGGTCTTGTCCCAAAAATGGAAGCCAACAAAGAATGCATCAAAGGATCGAGGGTCGGATCAAAAATTAAAAAGGAAAAACCCTCTCAACGACAGAAACGCCCAACACGGAGACGAAGAAACGATGGGAGCGCATAGCTACGCTATCAACTCCGGATCGGAGCAAGGAAGGACAGCAGATCATACGTGGATCCAAAATCTGAGTTACGACGAAAATGCCTTCTTCGATTTTCACCAAACGCGTGGACACTCGACCATTAACCGCAAAGTTCTCGGTGCAAGATTGGCCGCGAAACTACTCTCTGGAGAACTGTTAGGAGTCTCCAGCGTGATGGATCTCATCCGCGACTCAGATCGCCCCCTGAAAAACGACAGAACTCCTCAAACGGAGAAACCTTCCCAAGGGGACCAATCGGGAGAAAAGTGCAGAAGAAGGCAGGATGATAAGGGCAACGACAGCAACCGTCGCAGGGTAAACATGATCATCGGCGGATCATAATTCTGCAGCGACACCATCTCGACCATCAAAGCTTATCAGTGCAAAGCCGAGAAAAACGAGAATTCGACAATCTGGCTCACGATCAATGCACTCCGAAAGAAGTAATCACTTTCGACGAAGAAGAAGCCGGAGGAATCGATCAGCCACACTGCGGACCCACTCGTAAACGATCTCGTGATAATAGATCTCGAGGTAGCCAGGGTTCTCATAGACACCGGAAGCACAGTCAGCGTCATCTTTCCCGACACTCTTAACCGGATGAACAACAAGTTAGGTAAAGTTGTACCATCACCTAAGCCGCTAACCGGTTTCTCTGGAATAACATCAATGACCCTCAGAGCTATCAAATTACCTGTGGCAGCAAAAGAAGTCATCAAGATCGTCGATTTCGCGGTCGTCGACCACCCAGCCATCTACAACGTCGTAATGCCGCCTTGGCTAAACGCCATGAAGGCAGTCCCATCAATTTAACACTTAGGCATTAAGTTCCCAACTCACAATGGGATTGCCGTAATTTGGGGCTCCCAGTAGCAGTCAAGACGCTGCTTCCTGGCCGAACACAAGCTAAAACAAATCAAGAACACCACAATGACAAATTCCAAGCGGCCGAGGATAACCTAGGCATCAGCCGAAAGTACTTCGGGCTAGGGAAACCCTGAACCGTCGATTCTAGCAACGGCCGGCCAACAACCAGTTCCAGTGCCCGACACGACCATCCTATCAAAGAACACGAGTCCAACAGAAGATGTCGACTCAGCAAATGACGCAGTTGACACAGACACAAACGACCGAGTAAACAGAATCTCCCAAACAAACAGACCTACGAGATGGCTTGATACTCAAAAGAGGTACGTAGACAGCTCATCAAAAGACGAGTTCAGCTATCCCCCTCTCTAAAAAAGGGGAGGGGGGAGTGGGTACATATACGAACACTCGTATATTCCCACATTCCGATTTTCTTTTTTGAATTGTACCCGGGATTTTCAAAACTTTCTCGACATTAAAGACTTCTTTATAAATTTGTAAATTTTCTATCATCCCGCAAAGAAACACGATGTCGTAAATCCTTACAGGAGCAAAACGATTACCGCGCCATCCCAGAAAAGGAAACTCGCGAAAAAACGTTCTACCTCAAAACTGATCAACTCTACACCATCCTATCTCAGTCGAATCGTCGATTCCCGATCAAAGCACGAGATCCTAGATCCATATGCTCAAAGCGTTAGTTACGTAAAGTGAGTTTTCAAAAAAATAGGCGAGATGTCATCTTAATTTTCGAGAATACACCCCCAATCCATTTGCTACTACAAAACACTCGGCAATTGGCCCCACCGAGCACCCTAGCCCTCTTAAACAAATGCACCCAGGTCCGTGCTAAGGACAGACCCTCTCAGATCCGACTAGGATAAACAGCGCGCTATAAAAGAAATCCAAACTTTTGGTCAGCACCTTTGGGAGACTTAAAAATTTTCCCTGAAGAGATGCTCGACTGTGACCAGACAAGTCGTATAAGCCGAGAACCTATCGCAGAGACTTTAAATCGGAACAGAGTTAGGTTAAAATTAAAGCAGGCAAAACGAAATCCGATTAGTCATCACAAAGCCTTAAACTGAAAGTAAACCTAGGTCTTTCCCTAAACCCAACACAATGGTCTCTAACGTCTCAAGACATGATATTAAAAATATACGAGATCCTAAAAGCATGTCTCTTTGTCTGTATCTAAACATTCCCAAAACTTCGAAAGCTCCTCGAACATCTCGCACGAACAACGAACAGGGCGATCCGCAAAAAAGGGAGGAAGTCGAGATGACAACTCAAGTTTTCTTTCTACACTAAACAAATCCCAAATATCTAAAAAACACCCATTCGTCATAAACAAGCAATGTTCGAATAAAAAAGTTAGTAACAAAAATGAATTCAAGGCCACACTCGGCCAGTCCCACTACGTATGGCCACATGTGGCCGACAAACAAACAAGACATAAACGTGCAATAATATAGAAGAGGGCATTCCCGAATCAGTCACAACCTCGAGATTACTCATCAAAAACGAAAAACCCGGTCATCGATCTGCCAAGCGAATAGTCGTTGACATCCAGAGGAGCCGTTGGCTGATTTAACTCCCCTGTCTCATCGGCATTCCCCCACCTCGGCCTCCACTGTGTCGGGAGAAACAGGAATCGGTTCCCATTGTTCCAAAATCCTCTCTTCAGTCTGAGGGATCGAAAAGTCCCTATCCCTCTCGTTCATACCCCCGATCTGCCTCGCATATTCGACACTGAACGAATAACCAGGAGCCTGCGTGAGAAATAGACTGCCCACAGCACCACGACATTCCCGATAGTCTCGGAAGTCCTTATAACCCTTCGTAAGTTCTTCGAATTGATACGAGAACTTTTCACGACGAGTCCTCATGACTTCGGCCATTTCCGTCTTACCTTGCTAATAAGCACGAAGAACCTCAGTCGCGACCGAATCCCTCTCGCGGCGACGAGAACTTTCCAACTCATCTCTCAGACGAGCAATCTCATTGTTGGCTGCCTCAGCCTTAAACTGAGCCATACGTGCTTCCTGCCAGCTAGCATTAAGTTCTCAATTCATCATAAGAAGGCCCTGCCAAGTATCTCGAAGTCAAAAAAGCTCATCCTCAAAAGAAAATGACAAGAACTTTCCCCGTTGACCATATTTGACACCTGGGTAAACTCCGGGGTTTCGCTGGATCCACCTGCGCCCTGAGGATAGTCAAAACCAAGCGGCTCGTCGAAATCGCCTCGAACGCCACTGTCCCCACCTACTTGACTATTTAGGGTAGTCTCTTAGTATATTGTCGGAGGAGCACCGCTCATTAGCCGCTTCATCCTAAACAACGAATTGTATGTCCTTCTGAGTCTTCGGTCCTTCTCCTCTCGTGCAAACCGCGCATGGAAAAAATCCATCCATGGACGCCTCCGATCCTTCCTGAACCGGCAGATCTGGCTGGTACCTAGAACGGTGGAGAGCAACATCATGACAGACCCTCTTTGGGTTAAACGTTGCCCAAAAACACGGGCGACCACGAAGCAAGTCTCAGATGGTATCCAGACCTTCCGGACTCAGAGGGAAAAGATTGGTCTCTGAGAGTAAAATGTAAAAGAAACGTATTAGAGATCGAACTCCACCGAAACAAAAAAAGGGGGGGGGGGGTAAAGAAAAGAGAAAAGGGGCTACGCTTTATCAAGGGTACCTTTCAAACCCCATCTAGTCCTAAAGACGGAGAGGCCGATTTCCTCTACAGACCTGTCGTCAACACAAACGAAAAAAAAGTGTTTCCGCCTTTCATGGTAGTTCGACACGAATTCGCTTATGATCTTCATCCCTGACTGGGGCCTCAACTGAATAATTGACGATTTCTCGACTTGTTTAAGCAAAGCATCGAGGTGTTTGGCATCGAGGGTTATACCCAACTCAAACTCAGCACAAGAATCCCGAAAATATGCTGCAAGCCACACGGGTTTATTTGACCAATCGATATCTTATAACAATCGAGAAGTCGTGCTATGACCTCGGGAATAGGAAACCACAAATGGCATTGCGTTAGGAACACCTCGTAACACATAAAGTAACCATCGGGTGGAAACTCAGCAACCTCTCCTGCCTCCGGAAGACGAAACTCGACCGATTCAGGAACTCGGCAATGGCTCCGGATGGCATCCATCCCATTCGGACAGCTTTTGCTGGGACAACCCTCTACGGGGTTGGCACGAAACGGAGGCAAGGCCCACATACCTGGTCTGGGGGGTTTCACATCTCCCCTGGCCACCCAGTACGCTTCAGCTTCTTCATGATCGAGTGAGTAGGCCGAGAATTCCACCTTCGACACAGCATCATTGTGTTGCGAGCTGGAACCATCGGGGACGGGCGGTCATCACGATACTTTGAGGAAACCTCTCTCCCCAAAGACATAGCTTCCTTTTTACCAAAGGAATGAAAGAAAGGAGAAAATATTTTGATTCTTTAAAAAGTTTGTGGAAATATACAAATGAAGACTTTGTAAAACTACTCCCCATACTTATAGAAGGTATGATTCACTTTTTCACCTCCAGGCTTCAGACGTCAGATTATGCCTAATTCATCCAATATGCTTAAAAACGCTCGCAAGAACTTCACAGTTCTGACGAGCTGGGGGGCTAACTGTTGGGGTCAAAATCGGTTACGATGGAATCAACATCAGAAACCTACTGGGAGAATGCATTTGTTAGTGTAAAATGCAGGCCAAAACTAAAAAAAGGAACACAGATCGACCAACTCGCCCGTATGGCGAGTTAGACTGTCCAACTCGCCATACGGGCGAGTTGGATGGCACAGACCGTCCAAATCGCCCGTATGGTGAGTTGGACAAGGCCAACTCGCCACACGAGCGAGTTGGTCAGCACGGATCGACCAACTCACCCGTATGGCGAGTTGGACAAGGCTAACTGCGATACGTTCGAGTTGGACGAAAAAGACAAACCACCTCGCCCGTACGACGAGTTGGACTGTCCAACTCGCCATACGGGCGATTTGGATGGCATGACACAACCAACTCGCAGAACGGGAGAGTTAGATGGCACGAGCAATCCGACTCGGTCGTTCGGCCAGTCGGATTAAATCCATCCAGTTTCACCTCATCCTCGTTAAACTCCCTCTTTTGATACTTGATCAAACTTATCTTTGTTCCGTCTCGATCGGGATTGACATTGGAACTTTACCGAAAGAACTTGTTTTCTCGAGAAAGGATCATGTCGATCTTATGAGACGAGAACGGTTAACTAAACACATAGAGTCACACGTCCCTTACGAAAGATCCTAACTCTCGGACGACGTCGGCTTAGAAATGTTATTTCGATAAAATCGTTGAAACGCCTAAGTCAGAAAACGGCCTGACGAGGTCTAAAGCTCGGCTAAAGGCCCACTCGCGATTTTATCCGAAATCAAGAACAAACTTTGTGACGATTATTCTTTTATTTTGCAGGAAAGGATAAATATTAAGTTTGAAGGGATAAATGTCAAGATCGAAGGATAAATGTTAAGTTTCCGAAGATAATCATGAAGATTGAGGAAAAAAGAAATATTTCTGCGAAGCGATAAATTCGACCAAGGGCATAAAGGGAAAGAGCAAACCACCTCTAGAGGAGTATATAAGGACTTCAAGGGTGATGATGCAGAGGACACACGAAAATCTCTACTCAGAGCAAACATAGCTTAGAACTTAGAGCATTTAGGCAACTTTCCGTTTTTGTTATTCGAGCTGCGACTCAACTAGGGTTTTGCAGTCTTAGGTTATTAGAACTAGGGATCTCGCCGACAACTCTCATAGCCTAGGCTCCTATCCTGTTGTAAACGCTCATACACAAATTCGGAATAAGACATCTATTTGCTCTCTTTTCGATTCTTACTTTGTTTTCCATATATAATTCGTATTCTGATTGATTGGCGTGTGGTTTAGTAGATATCCAGGACCTCTGGGAAACTAGGGTCTACCATGCGTTCCTAATTCAACGGAAATGACAGTGCGAATTTCGGTTCCCACACCAGTGCAGATTAACAATGCCCTAGTCCTAGTACTCTTCCATGTGATGGACATCAGGACAGTGCGATTTTTGGTTCCCACACCAGTGCAGATTAACAATGCTATCACACGAAGCCATTGATAATGCAGGAATCGTTGTCGATCGATGGTCATTGCTTGGTGTCGTTCGACACCAATGGGAAATGCCGAATGACATAGAATTTTCCACACAAAAATGTCCTTCTTGGAGCTTTTCTCTCTTAACTTCCTTCGAAAATCATCATCAATCATGCATTGACGTGGTGCTTTTGTCCAGCCTCCCTTTTCTCCTTGATCAGGCTCTCATGCCTCCTAATGGTTTCACTTGTTTGCATCACTTGATTCTCCAATTTCTTCACATGGGTGCTGAGGTTTTCGAACTTGATATTGAGGTTGAGGTACAAACCATCTATATTTCCATTGAAATCCACAATCATCTTCTGCTGTCCCTCTAAACCTCTATTAACGATTTCTTCGATCTTGCTTTCGTGAGCCTCTAGAGGAGGATTCTGGTAGTAAAAGATCAATAAGTCATGTTGTTGTTGAAGGATTTTCACTGTGAACCCTAATTAAAGTTACTCCGTTGACCATTCCCATAGGAGTTCCTGTTGAAACCTGGATTCCCTTGTCTCTGTAAACAATTCCCATTAATATAGATCACATCCTCTTCTTCAGTCTCATCTTCTCCAGACTCTATTGTTTCTACTTCTGCAAAAGTAACCTGCTTCTTGAGAAATTTCTAAACACTATCCAGTTTTGCCTTCACCTCTTCAATCTACTCTTTGCTCAAAGCTGGAGTTGATTTCTTCCTCTCAAAATATGTGTTCTTGGTACTGCTGCTGGATGCCAGATTCTCAATCAATCTTGTAGCTTCTCCAGGACTCTTAATGCTGAAATTCCCTTCACTATCTGTGTCTAAAGCCATCTGATATTGTAATCCAATACCTCTGAAGAAAGTACTAAGAAACTCACTTCGTTGACCCCGTGATGTGGAAAATCTCTCTGGTATGACTTAAATCTGATCCAGGAGTTTCTGAAAGATTTTGAAGTTCTTGTGCAAAGGTGGAAATCTTGCTCCTTAGATCTTCTGCTCTCGCGTCATCAAAGAAATTATGCAAGAAAGCGTTCTTGATGTCAGAGATCTTGGTGGTACATGCTTAAGCCAATCTAAAGCTTCTCCAGCAAGTGAGTACTTGAAGAGCCTACAAAAGAGATAGTACTCAGGGACTCAATTGGCGTTAATAGAAATCACTAGATCCTCAAATCGCTCCAGATGATCCATAGGGTGCTCATGTCGCAACCCATGGTAAGGCGTATGCGCTACAAGTCCGAAGAAAGCGGGCTTGATCTCAAAATCGTTTCTCTGAAAAGCTAGAGGGCGAATAGCGGATCTGTTGGCTGGCGTAGGAACTGGTCTGGACGGTTGTAGTTATCCAGTGTTCTCTGAGAAGCTTGGTCGTTAGCTTCAGGCTTAGCTACTGCAGCGTCTGCTTCCGTCTCTACTTTTGTATCAGGGATTACAATCCCTTGATCGTCTATCTTCTGACCTGATGCATTACACAGATGACCGTTGAGGTTACGCAAGTCTCCATTATCATCCTGAACCAATACTAAAGTCGCAACCATCTGAACTCGTATGTTATTGTCAATCGATGCGAGTAAGTTGCTGCCGATCAATGCTGTGTGATCAATGTCGGTCGATGCTCGATTTATGATGTCGGTCGATGCGGTGTGGTCAATGTTGGTCTATGCTCGAGTTCTGATGACGGTCGATGCAGCCCGTAAAGGAGTGTCGGTTGACTCTCTTTATGTGCTATCGATCGATGCATGTCTTCTTTCTTTGCGGATCGTATGTTCGAGTTTTCTTGGTCTGAGAATAGTAGTTCTTGTCCTTTATTGATCCTGGTACTCTTTTGCATGTACCTAGAAAACAAAGAAAAATAAAAATTTAGTAACTTGAAAGTAAAGAGGAACCTAGACTAAATCCTAGAAATTAATTCTGATGGCGATCAATGCTCCCCGGCAACGGCGCCAAATTTGACATGCGTGTCTTTATTATTCTAGCAGGGTATGAATATCCTAAACAATTAACAATCCAATTAACCCTAATTTTAACACACAAATAATAATGTTGTCAAGAGAGATCATGTGTAGTACTTAGGGATCGAATCCACAGAAAGCAGTTCCACACAATAGATTTTTATTTCTAAAAACTAACCTAGGTATATATATATATATATATATATATATATATATATATTAGTTGTATACAATCAATTAAGGAAATATTCCTTATCAAGAGGTATAGATGCAATATGGAAATATGATAATAATACTTTAATGTAAATATGCTATTAAACTAACTAGATATAAATGTAAATATACTAGATCTAGAGCTTAATGGATTATAGGGAATATGAAGCACGAAAATGTAAATATTCTAGAACTCAAATATTAAATATTCTGACACTTTTAACTCTAACTCTCGTATGGGAGAAAAATGAATGACCATCGATCGACGGCTAAGGCCTGATGTCGATCGAAGGTGAAATCAGAAGGAAGTGTGACCGAGATTTGATAAGTTCACCAAGCTAATTAGACCAGCTCTCGTATGCGCCTAACAACCTAGTTCAATTAAGTCTATTATGGCACAGAACCTACTCTCGTAGTTGTCCATGTCCTACTTTCGAGATCCTAGTTAGCTATTCTAGAATGCAAGCATTAAGTACAACTCAATTGATGGGCATTAACTTAACCTAGCAATCCCACTTTTGGGCTAATCCATGTTTGCTGTCATTCAACCCTAAATCTAGTTGATAACTACTCAGACATAATCAAAGAGAGAATAATAGTATGAATATGATGCATAGATAAAACACTGGGGTTCCAATACAAATCTCCCTAAGGAGTTATGAATCCTCTCCCCTAAAACTATAATATAAAACTAAACTCTCCAGAGAATTCTCTCTTTCTTCTTTGTAACACATAAATATAAAACCCTAAACTAGGTCAAAACTCATCTAGGGTATCTTCGTCATTTGTCTCTAACTTGGGCTTGAGATCGACTGTCTGTGATTTGGTCGTCGATTGATGGCAGATGTGAAACATCAATCGACCTTGGTCTTGTAACATCGGCCGATGACAATGTTATGTAGTCGATTGACTACTGTCTTGTACTTCGACTCTCTCAATGATCAGCTACAAATTCTTCTCTTCTAAATACTCCAAAAGCTCCAAGTATCTCCATATATCTCCAAAACGTACCTCGACCTGTAAAGACTCTAAAACATAGTCTAGACACACATAATATATCCTAAATAGAGCCTATAACATGGCCTAAAACTGATAGTAAATAGGCTATATCACTAATATAGCCATGAAACCTGCGTGGTAAAACTGTTGCTATATAACCACGCAAAGCCAAAGTTTTGTTTAGCCATGAAGCTATAGCCACGATAATTTTCCGACACAGAATTGTGGCTGATTTTTATATAGCCACGTTTTTCCCTACATTGACACGATTATTAAGTGTCTTT
This sequence comes from Moricandia moricandioides, assembly GCA_905132885.1. Taxonomy (NCBI): domain Eukaryota; kingdom Viridiplantae; phylum Streptophyta; class Magnoliopsida; order Brassicales; family Brassicaceae; genus Moricandia; species Moricandia moricandioides. The sequence continues at coordinate 35,618 of CAJHQQ010001252.1, forward strand.
ACCATGTCTATACAATAGAATTTTACTAGTGGTTGCCGCGATCATTGATGTCAGAGAAGGACGCATATATCTCAATATCGGAAAAATACCGGTGGTTTTCGACATGGAATAGATAATCAAGAAACCCTTGATCGATGGTCAAGCCTACTATATAGATCACCTTTCTGAATTAGCTGAAGAGTCGTTTATGCATATGTGTTCTAATAATACCTTGGGGAGAGCAATCACATCTCTGGAAAGCAAAATTTTTGTGTTGGATGATCGGGCTAAGGAATATGCGAGATTGATGGATGCCACCAGAGAAGTAATGCATTTCTACATCGAAGAAATTGATTTATTGACTACTTTCGATCGACAGCGTTCATTTATCAAAGATTGGAGTAAGAAGAAAGCACCCAAGATTGAGCTTAAACCGCTCCCAGCTGGACTTAATCATGCCTTTCTTTATGAAAAATCCTATCATGTCATCATCAATGCCGACCTGAATAGTGGAGAGCAAGCACTTGCCATTAGGCGATTTGGATCAGCAACATCCACCTCGGTCCCGATCAATACCTCTTTTGAACCTTGATCACACCGTCTCTTTTTTCGTCTCTATTGGAATTACCATTGGAACTGTACGATAAAAACAGTAAAGAACTGTTTTCTCGTATGAATTCAAATGGTTCGTATAAAACGGCAATAGTTGACTAACACCAAAGTTTTATCAACTATATGAGTAATTTGAACTATTAACAAAACCAACGTCATACCGGAGATTTTCTCTCGGAAAGATCGAAAAAACTTTTAAGTCGAAAAACAGCCCAAAAGGGTCAGAGACGCAGCACAGAGCCCACTTACGGTTTTAGATGGGATTGAGCCCAAGGATACTATGGCGGATTATCGATTGTTCGTAGGAGAAGATAAATGTCAAGTCCGAAAGATAAATGTTAAGTTTCAAGGGATAATCTTGAAGATCGAAGAAAAATGGAATATTTTCGCAAGGCGATAACCACGACTTGGGGGCAAAAGAGGAAAGAGGGAACCGCCTTGAGAGGAGTATATAAGGAACGACAAGATAAAGAGTCAAGGGACACGAAATACACATGATATAGCCTATTTATTACTAGTTTCAGACCATGTTATAGGCTCTATTTAGGGTCTATTGTGTGTGTCTAGGCTATGTTTTAAGGTTTACTGTCAAAAAAGGCTATGTTTAAAGGTCTTTACCAGGCACGTTTTGGAGATATATGGAGATACTTGGAGCTTTTGAAGCATTTAGAGGAGAATAATCCGTAGCTGATCATTGTGAGAGTCGAAGTACAAGACTGTCGTCGATCGACGACACTTTCTCAAGTCGACTGATGTTACATGACCAAGATCGATCGATGTTGCACATCTGACATCGATCGATGACCAATTCGCAGACAGCCGATTTCAAACTCAAGTTAGAGACATGACACAATATTACAAGATTACCCTGTATGAGTTTTGACCTAGACTTTAGGGTTTTATATTTATACTTTATGTATTGCACCATAAAGTGTTGTGTTGTGTGTGGTGTACTGGTGCCTAGGTTTGTGGCAAAGTGTGTTTGTGCACCAGCACTCCATCATAGTTTTAGGATTTATTTAGGGAGAATATTTCTAACTCCTTAGGGAGATTTGTATTGGAACCCCAATATTTTCTATGCATTATATTCATATTATTATTCTTACTTTGATTATGTCTACAATACCTATTTGAGTTAGGGTTGAATGATAGCAATCATGGATTAGCCCAAAAGTAGGATTGCTAGGTTACGTTAATATCCATCAATTGAGTTGTGCTTAATGCTTGCATTCTAGAGTAGCTAACTAGGATCTCGAAAGTAGGACATGGACGACTACGAGAGTAGGTTATGTGCCATAATAGACTCCATTGAATTAGGTTGTTAGGCGCATGCGGGAGCTGGTCTAATTGACTTGATGAACATACCAAATCTCGTTCACAATTCCTTCTGATTTCATCGTCGATCGACATAAGGCCTTAGCCTTCGATCGATGGTCTATGCTTTTTCTTGCATACGAGAGTTGGAGTTAAAAAAGTCAGAATAATTAATATTTGAGTTCTAGAATATTTACATATCTGTGCATCTTATCCCCTGTAATTCATGAATCTTGAAATCCTAGATCTAACATATTTACATTTACATCTGTTAGATTATTAGCACATTTCCATATTTACATTATTAGCATACATTACTAGCATATTTCCATATTGCATCTACACCTTCTGATAAGAAATATTTACTTAAGCCAATTACTTGTTACCAAATCTTCTTATATATTAATTGAGAAGTCACATTAGTGACTTTTGCTTATGTGTCAATCACTGGTGAAGTCTTGAAAAAATGTTATAATTTGATTGGTCGATAATTTTTAGTTTTTATTTGTTTTACTTAGATCTAAAATAAAAGGTAAGTCTATAACCAATTATTATTATTTGCCAAATAATAAAAAAATGTAATAAAAATAATAACTTATGGTAACTCATTGTCAAAATTATAGAAATAGTAATAATGTTTGATTAAATATTTTTTTATATCTATAGAATATATAAAATAATAAATATTATTAACAGAAAGTATATAAATTATAGAGAATTATATTCACATATAAAGTATTATAATAATTATTAAATCTTGTAATGTCCATATATGATTTATAAATTATTTACAAAGTTTTTTTAAAAAAAAATTGATTTATTATGGCTCCCAAAATCATTTGATCAGAATTTTAATATTATTTATAAGAGTACATAAAATAAAAATTAAAACTATATATTAATCGAGAAGTTACTTAAGTGACTTTTGATTATGTGTCTATAATTGGTAAAATATTAAGAAAATTATTATAATTTTCTTGGTCTTTGATTTTTAATTTAATTTAATTTTAATTAGATCTAAAAAATAAAATTAAAACTAGAAATAATTAATATTAGTTGCCAAATAATAAAAATGATACTACAAATAATGATTTATGGTAACTAATTATTGGAATTATAGAAAGAATATCGTTAATAGGTTAAGTTTTATAAATAGTTATAATTTGATTGGTTGTTGACGTTTATTAGTTATTTATTTTAATTAGATCTAAAAATAAATGGCAACTTTAGAACTAATTAATATAAAGTACCAAATAACACAAGTAGTATTACAAATAATGCTTTATGGCAACGAATTGTAGATTATAGAAATAATATATATGTTTTATCAATTTCTTCATTTTTATAAATTATTTATGTCTAATTAAATAAAATAATTTAATTCTTTTTCATAGAAATACATTTAATGGTTATATATTCTTATATAAAAGAATTAGATGTAGGCAAAGAATTATTATAATTTTTTATGTTTTTTAAACCACACAAAAACTTTTATAAAAGATCTTCATGATAAAAGCCTCTGTACATTGTATTAGTCCTATTGGAGCTACAAAAAAACACTTTTTTTTTCTTGAAAGCTAGAGTGTTTCTGATTTTTATGTGTTAAAATAAATTTAAAGTAATTCACAACCAGTTATCTGAATTAATTAGAATATTTTTTTATGTAGGATAACATTTTTTAATACTAAAGTTTATGTTGGTGAATTATTTTAGATTTCACAGATCTTCTAAATATATATACTGTAATTTTAGATTATCCAACTATTGAAAGTTAAAAGTTAATATTTTAATATTTCTAATTATTCTTCAAAAGTACAACAATGTAAACATAATATATTTCTTCATATAATATAACTACCCGCAAAATTGCGGGCAAACACCTAGTATACATATAATCACCTAGCTTAGTCTTTAGAATGAAGAAATCTATTGTGTGCCATTGTTCTCTGTGGATTCGATCCCTAAGTACTACACCTGATCTCTCTTGGCAAGAGTATTGTTTTGTGTGTTAGGATTAATGGTTAATTTGATAGTTAATTGATTAGGATATTTATTCCCTGCTATAACAATAAAAACACATCCATGTCAACACAGCAGCAAACTTAATACTTGGAGCGTTTTAGGCAATTTTCTGTTTTTTATTCTCGAGCTGCGACTCAACTAGGTTAACAAAGTCTTAGGTCGTTATAGCTAGGGAACTCGCCATCTGCTCTTGCAGTCGAAGCTTTACCTGTTATAACGCTCATCACGAATTCAGAATAAGACCTTCTTGCTCTCTCGTTTATTCGATTATATACTTTGTCTGTTTTTATTGTCTGATTGTTTGACGTTTGGCTTAGCAGAAATCCGGGACCTCTGCGAAAGTTAGGATTTTTTGACTTCCCTTATTTTGCGGAAATCGGTAGTGCGAATTTTAGTTCCCACAATAAGGAATATGTGTCTCTTGAAGGCGAGATGCATCGCCCGTCTAATGCCATAGCGTGGAAGCACTTTAATGAGGCGTAGTTATAGGTCTTGGCCAATATACCACTCACGGGAATACACTTTTCACACTCACAACCACGGTCCATATAAGAGAACTCAAAATTATGGCTTTCATGTCTCTAGAACCATTGATTTTGATTACTACAGCCTCATAGACTAGATAATTATGGTGGAGTATCATGGTGATGTTGGCTTGAAAGCAATGGCTTTTAAATGTCTTTGGTTTGATACAACGAAAAATCGCGGCATGAGAAGACATCGATTTTGGGCTTGTTGATATCTCACCATGCAGAAAATATACAAAATATGATCCTTTTGTATTACCAGGTAATTGAAATATGGATTAAATGATAATTTTGTATTATTAGATTTCAAATGATATTTTTCTTCCTAGGCAATTGTGATCAAGCATTTTTCATTCCTTATCCGCAACTACGTCGACCTTAAGGAGATGAATGGTGGGCTTGCACGAAAATATTACCACGAGGAACCTGAGAAACTTCAAAATTTGTTTTAACCGCGTGGCAAGATGATAGACGTGATCAAGTAGCAGAAATTTCATTGCTACGAATTGAAACACATGTTGTCGATGATGTATCCGATTATGATACTGCCCACGTGGTCCCGCCATGCGATGAATATATAGAAGATGAGGATTTAGAAGGATCATGTAATGATTCAGATGATGCAGATTAATAAAATTTGTTGAAGAATGATGTAAATATGCAAGTATGAGAATGTAAAATAATGAATGATGTAAAATATGTAAGCGTGAGCATGTTGTGTGATAAAATAAGAATGTTGTAAAATATGCAAGTATGAGAATGATGTATGACAAAATAATAATGTTGTAAAATTAAGTTTCATTGATTTTATATGATAATTAACATTTTGTGGTATATGCAAGTATGAGAATGTAGGTAAGAGGGTTGTTGTTGTGTTTATAGTATTTAGAGGTTAGGGATTCGCTTATAACACATAGCCACGACCTAACCACTCTGTTTTCGTGGCTATCTGAAATTTGGTTTTCGCTCGATATAATAATATCGGGTTGCCTCCATAATATTTTGGGTGTTGTCTCTAATTTATTTGGATTCAAGGTTTACTTATATGGCAGACACGCTTTGGATACTAACTTTTCGTGGCTAGCCCAAAAGCAATTCGGTTTGGCTCAGAATTTTCAGTTTGGCTTCAATATATTTTGCGTAAAGTCACCAAATGATTTTGATTCGCGGTTTAATTTTATTTTGCCACGGTTTGGCACTTCTTTATCGTGGCTATGTGTTAGGGTTATTACGCGATGCGTCTCTTTCTTCTCATTTCAACACTTAGCCGAAATTACAAAGTCTCTCTCTCTCTCTCTCTCGATGATTCTCACTGTCTCTCTCCTCGTCGTTACCATCCCTCTCCGTATCCTATATACTCTTTATCTCAGGGTTACCAACCCTTTCTTTCATACCCTTATTCGAGTTGTTTCTGTGTTCAGATTGGGGTTTTTGGTTTTGGGTTTCCTAGATACAATCATTTGTTTTCTCTGTTTAGATTTAGGGTTTATTTCTTTCTCACCTTGTTTAAGATTATGGTTTGTTACAATCAATTTAGGGTTTCTGGTTTGGCTCTTGGGGTTTTAGAGATACATCGATTTAGGATTTTATAGATATATTGATTTAAGTTCTGGATTTGCTTTGTCTGTTGAGATTTACAGCTTATAATTACTCTTTTCTTTGTTTACGTATTTTTTCTTGCATGTTTGGTTAATATGTATCGATTTAGGGTTTTATGTCTCTCTGTTTAGACTAGGTTGTTTTATCTTCTATATGTTTTTTAGGGTTGAACTTTTGCGAGTTCTCGTTTGGGTTCCTCTGTCTCTCTGTTTTTCGATTTCACCTATTAAACTAACACTTCTAATCTCTTATTTTAATTGCATATGAACTTACGAAGATCACCTTCTGTGTCTCCTCCTCCAATGCCACCTGGTGCCACTGGAGTTTCTGCAGACGGAAAAGCTTCATCATCTCACTCAAATAGATATCAGAAAATGTCTCTCACTGCTATGTTCAGTGCTCCTGCTAGGATATCTCAGCCACATCTCCATCCAGATAAGCTCAATGGAGGTTTATGGTAATCTGGCTGTCTCATTAGTATTGTTTCTTAACTTAGGAGTGTTGGGTGTTAGCTTAGGATTGTTACCTGTCTTATGTTAGCTTAGGACTCATGTACCAATCTTCTGATCTGATTGCTCGCTGATATTTTTGTCATAAGGATTGATGGTTAACTTAGGATTGTTATTGTCTCTGATGTTTGCTAGATTAGGAGTGTTTCCTTAGGCTTGATTGTTATCTCTTTTTTCTCTGATGTTTGTATTCTGTGTAGGTTTTCTATTGACCCATCAGGCAACGCCTTCATCCGAGCAACATGACAAGGGTATTACATGGGACCTTCGAAGAGTTGGAGGTCAGTTCGAGACGAAAGGAGGGATTCATGGTGGCAGACATTTGTTGTTTTTTCAAGCTTGTTCTTTGATAAAAAATAATAATATTATTTCCTTTTGTAGCAAAATTTCTACTGGGAGCCTCAGTTTAATGACCTTGTCTATCCCCTCTGGAAGAAGGAAACATGGACAACTATTGGTGAAAGGATCGGAAAGAAGAAGAGGCAAAAGAAGCAGCCAAAGTACATCAATGCAACGACTGAACTTACCTTTTGGAACATTGGGCGACAGATCCAGCCAAGAAGAAGAGCAAGAAAGCTGCTGCGAGCCGCAAGTCTACCATGTGGGTGAAGGAGAGCACAAACCGAATGCAGGACCTCGTGGTTTTTCAAGGATAGAATACAACATGGTATTCTTCCAAGTCTTTATCATTTTACGATTTTTTCTAACTGGTTTATTTTCTCTCTAGTTTTGCAGACAATTGAGACTGGTGAACCACCATCTTACACAGACCTTGTCAGGAGGACATACATACGCAAGGATGGGACGTTTGTGAACTACCGTGCTGAAAAACGGTAACAAAAGCTGAGATGGAAGCCACACAGCTCTCTAACACTGATGGATCACCACAATGTCCATCAGCAACATGAGCTCCTTCTCGCATTTTGTTAAACCACACTTATCTGAAGGTATGTTTTCAATATGTTGTCAATTGTGTTTTGATTCAGTCTTTTATGTTTAGTTATACTTGGAGTAATAGCTGTTAATTGTCTGTTTCCTCTATAGAATTAGGTGTCAATTAAAATCTTAAGTGTTTGTTCTTGATAGTTTATTGTCTGTGAGATAGAATGAGAAGTTAACTGAAAGCCTCTTATTAACCATGTTGTATGTGGAGTTGTTTTTTTACTGAATCTGTTTTGCCATTGTTCTCAGAATACTAAGGGTAAGAGGGGGCATGTCTATGGACTTGGTAGTGCCCAATATAGGAACATGCACCATCTGAAAGAGTCCCAGATTCTCTTTCCCGCAACCTGGAGTTGGATCTGCGTGTGAGTGGACTGGATACAAGCTTACATAGTGTTATTGCTGATGTAAGTGCTGTGTAGGAGGATATGGGAATAATGAAGGTGTACGTGTCAGCAACAAGGTCTGCAATCGATCAGCTCCTCAAAATGCTTCAACCCCAAGCAGCTCGTACTCAGCAACAAGCCCCTTCTTCTCAGTCTTCCTAAGCCAATGGCATCTAGATGTCTGTTTAGCATCTTCTACTCATATCTTTTGCTTCTTAAAACTCTAATTAACCTTTTGCTTCTTGAAACTAAACTCTGTGTAATATAATTCCATGTTCAGTATCTTCTATGCTTAGCCTTTTATGAACCTTGGTATTGATATAATTTTATCTTTTGGTTAAATTGTGTTTTAGGATTAAATTAGCAACTAAATTAACAATTAATTTTGGTTATCATAACTAAAACCACATTTAAAAAAAACGTGGCTAAAGAATTAGCCACTAAAAAATGTGACTAAGAAAAGCCACGACAAACATTGTGGCCAAAGAAAGACACACTTACATATAGAAACTGTGGCTAAGTTAGCCACAAAAATAATTGAGAATAACGTGGCTATATATTTGCCATGAAAACAAAGTGGCAAAATCATGACTAAGCATATCCACGCCACTCTGTGGTAATACCGTGGCTAATATAGTCACGAAACGTGCTTGGTAAAACTGTGGCTAAATAACCACGCAAAGCCATTGTTTTTTTAGCCATGAAGCTATAGCCACAATAATTTTCCGACATAGAATCGTGGCTGGCTTTTATATAGCCACGGATTTTTTGCATACATAGCCACGATTATTAAGAGTGTTTACCGTGGCTATACGATAGATTTTTACTAGTGGACAGAGCGATAATTGATGTCAAAGAAGAACACATATATCTCAATATCGAAAAAATACCAGTGGTTTTTGACATGGAAAAGATATCAAGAAACCCTTGATCGATGGTCAAGCTTATTATATAGATCACCTTTCTGAATTAGCTGAAGAGATGTTTATGGATATGTGTTATAATGATCTCTTGGGGACAGCAATCACATCTCTGGAAGCGAATTTTTTGTGTTGGATGATCGAGCTGAGGAATATGTGAGATTGATGGATGCCACCAGAGAAGTAATGCCTTTTGACATCGAAGAAATCTATTTATTGACTATTGTCTTTCGACAGGCAGAGTCTACCGTCGATCAACAGCGTTCAATGACCGAAGATTTGGAGTAAGGAGAAAGCACCCAAGATTGAGCTTAAACCACTCCCATATGGACTTAAATATGTCTTTCTTTATGAAAAATCCTATCCTGTCATCATCAAAGCCGACATGAATAGTGGAGAGCAAGCAGTTCTGCTTAAAAAGTTGCGAAACATCGCAAGGCTATCAAAGATTCTTTAGATGACATTCCACGAATATCCCCTAATCTATGCATTCAAAGGATACAGCTGGAGGATGAATTGAAATCATCCATTGAACATTCGAGAATATTAAAACCCAACTTTAAAGAAGTATTCAAAAAGGTAATCATGAAACTTCTGAAAGCAGGTGTTAGTTACCCAATATCAGATAGTAACTTGGTCAGTCAAGTTCTTGTTGTCCCAATGAAAGGAGGAATTACAGTGGTGAAGAATGACAAACACAAATTGATCCAGATGAGAACTGTAACCGGACATAGAATGTGTACGATTACAGAAAGCTAAACGCTGCCACAAGAAAGGATCACTTTCCTCTACCTTATATTGATCACATATTAGTTAGGATCGCATGCCATCAATACTATTGTGTTCTCAATGGGTATTCAGGTTCTTTCCAAATTCCTATACATCCCGATGATCAAGAAAAGACCACTTTCATCTGTCCATACGGAACTTTCGCATACCGCATAATGTCTTTTGGACTCTGTAACACTCTGGCAACATTCCAGAGATGCATGATGTCTATATTCACGAACTTGATCGAAGACTTCATGGAAGTTTTCATGGACGATTTCTCAGTTTACGGTCCAAATTTCAAAACATGCAGGATAACCTGTGTAAGGTGTTGGCAAGATGCGAAGAAAAAAAATCTAGTCCTTAATTGGGAAAAGTGCCACTTTATGGTTAATAGTGGAATCGTTTTGGGACACAAGGTCTCAACAGCCTGTATTGAGGTGGACATACCAAAATCGAAGTAATGACTGGTTTGCCACCACCCACAAACGTGAAAGACATTAGAAGCTTCTTAGGACATGCTGAATTTTATAGAAGATTCATAAAATATTTTAGCAAGATTGCTAGACCTCGTACAAGTACGAGTCTCGATGATGCACAACGCAAGTACGAGTCTCGATGATGTACAACGTAATTACGCGACAATAGTAAAAGAATTACTAGCTGTAGTGTTCGCTTTCGGAGAATTTCCCTCTTATCTAGTCGGTTAAAAAGTGATCGTCCATACCGACCACGCTGCCTTGAGGTATTTAATGAACAAAAAGGATGCAGAACATAGACTCTTAAGATGGATTCTCCTCTTACAGGAATTTGACATAGAAGTCAAGGATAAGAAAGGAGAAGAAAACGGAGTTGCAGATCACCTATCTCGAATAAGAGTCGAAGACGACATCACTATCGACGATTTTCTACCTACAGAAAATGTCTACCAACAGAATCAAGTTTCATTGGTAATGTGCGTTTGTTTCATGAGGAAGAATCGATCGTTGCCCGCGAAGGACCATCGATTGATGACATCTCTGTAAAGAAGGACGAGATGATTATGCGATCAATAAAAATGTCAGTTGCAATCCTTTGATTTCAAACAGTGATTCTCCCGGAGGTAGAAATTTTAGTCGAGGGTGTGTGCTTTGAACACCTCTGATAGACCCTGATACGCAGATATAGTAAACTACATTGCAGCTGACATAGAACCAGAACTCTTTAAAGGATACCACAAAAAGAAATTTCTGAGAGAAATCCGGAGATATCACTGGGATGAACCCTACGTTTTACAAACATTGTTCTCACGGCATATACAAACGATGCGTTTCTGAAAGCGAAACCTCGGATATTCTGTATCATTGTCATGGATCCGATTATGCTGTGAATTTCGTCATTTTTAGGAAAGTGTCAGAAATTCTACAAGCAGGCTTTTGGTGGCCAACCATGTTTCGAGATGCTCAAGCCTACATAGCAAAGTGCGACCCCTGTCAAAGTAGAGGAAAAATAAGCAAGAGACACGAAAACATACAGAATTTCATACTTGAAGTTGAAGTGTTTGATTGCTGAGACATCAACTTTATGGGTCCTTTTCCTTCTTCCCACGGAAACTGATACATATTAGTCGCTGTAGACTTCGTATCCAAATGGGTTGAAGCGATAGCCACTCCGAAAAATGACGCAGCTGTACTCATCAATCTTTTCAAAAGTATAATCTTTCCCTGATTTTGAGTTCCACAAATTTTAATAAGCGAAGGAGGTACCCACTTTATTAACAAAGTGTTCGAAAAGCTATTCAAGAAACATGGAATTCACCATTGAGTAGCAACACCCTATCATCCTCAGACTAGCGGACAAGTAGAAGTATCCAATTGTCAAATCAAAGAAATCTTAGAAAAGATGGTAGGATCAAACAGTAAAGATTGGTCTTTAAAATTGGATGATGCACTGTGGGCCTACCGAACCACGTTTAAAACACTGTTAGGAACCACCCCATTCCACTTACTCTATGAGAAAGCATGCCATCTCCAAGTTGAGCTATTGCACAAAGCAGAATGGGCCATCAAAACTACAAATTTATTTGCTAAACCCGCTGCAAAAAGGAGATTAATCCAATTGAATGAACTGTACGAGATCATGTATCACGCCTATGAGAACTCGAAACTGTACAAAGAGAGAACTAAAGTCTATCACTACAAGAAAATCATTTCTAGGTATTTTGTACATAACGACCAAGTACTCTTGTACAACTCTCAGTTGACTCCATTTCCCGGGAAATTGCGTTCTCGATTGTCAGGACCCTTCACCGTGAGAGAAGTTACACCTTATGGAGAAATTGTTCTGATTAACCCAAAGAGTAAATCATTACTGGTCTAAAGCTGAAATCCCGCATACTCAGACCATGCGTCTAGAGATGCCAAATCCCGATTGATACACCCAATTTTCTGTTGAGCTTACGACCTTAAACAAGCGATGAGTAGGAGGAAACCTACTTGTAAATATTTAAAATTTTAAAGCTTTTTTTAAAAAAATTTGCTATCAAAAAAATAAAATAATATATATATATATATATATATATATATATATATACATATATGCACATGAACTTTTAAATTGAAATATGAGGCACATAAATGACCATCGATCGACATTCCTATAGGACCATCGATCGACATCCCTATAGGACCATCGAACTGTCGAGTTTGTATAAGCTCGACATGACCCCTTTTCATAATCACTTTTTCATAACCGCCAAAACTTTTTGCAATTTCTAAAGCCGATTTCTCTCCCGAATTTTGGTCGATTTTGATCATTCTTGAGCCTAACCCACTCGATTTTTCACTCTATATCTGTTTAGTTCACTTAATCCACCGATCATCAAGGTATTTTCTTTAAATCTCGTACTTCAGGGAATTTCTAGGGCTTGAGAGAAAAACAAAAAATTTAGGGTTTAGATCCAAATTTGGAACAGTTTAGGGTGATGGACTACTAGATTAAGAGTTATCAACTGTTCGTAACTGTAGTTTGCATGATTTTTGGTTCGATTTGACAGTTAAAGATCTTAGTGATATCGCGGCTGACCATCGATCTATACCCGTCAGGGACTGTCGATCGAAGGTCGTAACGAGCTTCGTATATTTGCTGATTCTTGTTTATTTTGGCGATTGCAGATGGACGAGAGAAGAACCAAAGCAAGTTTCGACAACGGTAGCTCCAGTTCCGCACCATCAGGACCCCCATACCGTGACCCTTGGCCCAAAGAGGAGAAGGAGATGATCGACACATTTGAGCATTACCCTGATCCTCGGGCAGCTGTAGCTTTGAGAGAATGCAGCTACCGACCTGCGTCTCAGGACTTGGATGACTACGACACTCTCTATTAGAACGCCTGGCAAGGCGTTTCCATTGAGCCCACCAGGTTCGCCGACAGAGACGTCCTGGTGAAGTTGGGGCTCCGGTCTGATGCAAGAGACATGATGAGAGAGCTGGGGATAGGAACCATGGATACTAGGCCGTATGCACTCTATCCTGACCTGGTCCGACAGCTCGAGTGATTTACCAGGGCGAAGAGGGCGATCGAGGCCTATTTGACTTTCATCATCAGAGGAATCAGATACAACATCACCATTCCTGACTGCTGCCAAGTCTACGGGTTTGACAACCCCGAGAACCTTGCCTGCACCGTCCCTCTCTTCCCTCGACAGACCGCTTTTTAAGGACTCATAGCCACATGCCACTTCGACTCCTTTGCATCCACTCACACCGGCGTCCGTCACCCGACCCTGCGCTACTTCCTCAAGATCCCTGCCAACACTTTGTTGTGCAAGATGGAGCCCAACAAGTTGAGTGTTCAGGAGTTTACATCGCTGTACCTGTCAGTCAGGACCTTGGTTGAGCTCGATGAGGAGGTTGCTCAACCACCAGTGAGAGACCAGCAGGTGAACCTGGGGGCTATTTTTTCTGAGCACTTGGTGTCCCTAAAGGGAAAACCTTTCAAAGGATCCAGCCAAAAGAAGGAGACGGTGGGGAGACTTCTGGCACCCATCTTTTTACATGTTGGGATCAGACTTCAGGGAGCCTCTTTGGAGATGGAGATAGAGTACATGGATGAGGCTCACTTGATGAGGGCAGGTTGGCTGAAGTAAGGACGCAACTGGTCCTTTGTGGATGATTCTGGGCCTCATATGATAGAGCTTCCAGAGCGCGATGTGACAGATTTCGCCGACAACCTAGCACGCCTTGAGTTCAGACTGGACGAGCGCCTCTTGCGCAATGCACCTGTCCATATACACCACAGAGGAGGACTCAGGGCATCACACGCATCGGAAGGAGAGAGCCAGCAGCACCACCACCCCTTCTTCCAGCATTCCCACAGATCCCAGAGATCCCCATCCACGATCACAAATACTTCCAAGGAGTTGTGGTTGGTGCATTTCACGCCATATGGGGTAGGATAGAGGCGATGTCCAGGTGCCAGTGCTTCAGCCGTCCGCGCACCAGGGAGAGGTCGCCTCCAGCAGCACCAGCAACGAGGAGTAGCCTTACATTTTGCTCTCCTCCTATTTATTTCATTTCTAGACTTATTCATGAACTTATTATTATTATTATTATTATTATTATTATTATTATTATTATTATTATTATTATTATTATTATTATTATTATTATTATTATTATTATTATTATTATTATTATTATTATTATTATTATCAGCGTCTGTTATTTTAACATGAAGTTTTGATGTCTAACAGCGCTAACACAAAGAAAGATTATCAGATTATGGAGATTTTAGACACTTTTTTACAGTTATTTGCGGACGGGTTCATGCTTTCCGTCGATCATCGATTGATAATCCTTTGGTACCACCGATCGATGGCGACTATGATAGAGAGGTAAGAGTTCATAAATCCTAGCAACTAATTTATTTCCATTCCAGTTTATTTAACCGGCCAATCTCAGACTATTTTAACACTGGAACAATGTTATTCAAGTATGGGGGAAGTAGTTATTGATACCATATTTTATTTTTTGATGTTTTATTTCTTATTAACGGTTTTTAAAACTGTTTTATTAAGTCAAAATTAAAAGTACGTATAGACTATAACCTTTTTGTGGAATAGTTTATTTCACCATTTCTAGCACCATTCTGAGATTGAGTGGAAAAGCTATGTTTAGCTTAAGGGCAAGCAAATGACAAGTTAGGGGGAGTTGATATGTCATGGTTTTTACCTGACTTCATCCATGATATATATATATATGGTTTTAGAGTCTTTTATATGCAATTAGTATTATTTTAGAGTTTTTACAGGTTCAGGTACTCATTTGAAACAATTAGAGCTTTTAGATCATTCTTAAGCACTGAAGAATGCTCAGACGAAAACTCGAAGTAAGAACCATAATACGCAGAAACCATCAATCGACGTCTCACCTTGAGTGTCAGTTGAAGTTCAACACTTCTGTGAGTTAATAGAAAATTTGAAAAATCACAATTTACCCAAAAGTTCTATTATTTGCAAAACAATGCCCTGGCCGCATTTTAGACTTTATTAGGTTTCTTGGGTGACAAACTTGTTTTTACAACCCTTTTGATACTTGCAACTTTTACGGCTATCATTGGAGAGAGAGATCTATTCCATTCACAGACTAAGATCTTGAATTCCATTTTTTCTTATTGTTATTTCTATTCAATTCATTCAGCTATTCATCATGTTTATCACAATCATATCTGAGTAATCCATTCTTAGATTTAGGGTTCTTCTACGGTAGTTAATGTCTTGCTGATGTTATGAAATTGTTAGGGTTATTGTAATTAGTTATTTTTTAAGTAGATCTTAATGCTAAGATCAATTTGGGCACCTCAACCTTAGATTATAGGATGTTGTAGCGCAAACGAGAGCTTGGCTATACCTAATAACACGTCTTAAACGTTTTAAGACCCTAAAAACAAATGAGAGTTGAATTAGGGGTTTAGAAAACATATCAAACATAATAATCTTATATGGTGAGAAGTAGCATCGATTGACATCATGTAGTGGCCATCAATCGACATTCCGTTAAGAATCACAAGAGTGACTTACCTAAACCATAAAGTTTGAGTTCTAAACATTGCTTCACTAAACCCTTAACATTTTGTTAGTCTGCATTACTTACTCTATCTGAGGGTTCCCTTAAGTCTAATGCTTCATGTTGGGGTCAAAATCGGTTGCGACAGAATCAACGTCTGAAACTTCCCGGAAAATTTACTCTTTACAAAAATGGAGATAATATTTAAATAAAAAGAAGAGCGGGAAGAACAAAATCAAGTTTCATATGAATTTTGAAAATGATTCATACGGTAAGTCCTCGAGAAAGGTTTCTCTAGGTCTCGGACAAACGGATCCCGAGCATCGAAACAACGAAACGACTATAAGGCTTGATCATCCAACTCGTCTGTTTGGCGAGTTAGACAAAGCAGGCCGTCGAACTCGCCCGTTCGGTGAGTTGGACCAAGCAAGACGGTTAACTCGCCCAGTCGGCGAGTTGGACTAAGCAGGCCGTCCAACTCGCCCGTTTGCCGAGTTGGACCAAGCAAGATGGTCAACTCGCCCGTTTGGCAAGTTGGACCAAGAAAACGGGCCAACTCGCCTGCTCAGCGAGTTGGACCAAACAAACCGGCCAATTCACCCGTTCGGTGAGTTGGACCAAGCAAGCAATCCAACTAGCCCGTTCGGTGAGTTGGATCAACCAATCCATTTTCATCTTGTCCTCGTATCCTCCTCCTCGAGATCAGGTAGAGCTTGCTCTGGTTTCATCTAGATCGGATTTACCATTGAACCTTTACGATTTAAAAATTGTAAGAACTTGTTTTCTCGTATGAGGTTCGAATTTATTGTGTAGAATGGCAACAGTTAATTAAACACCTAAATCTGCGTCCATTATACGTGGAATTCAAACTTTCTTGGGGATCGACGTCGTTTCGTGAGCGCTCTTTTGATAAATCTTAAAAATGCTTAAGTCGAAAATTAGCCCGAGAGGGTTTAAAACGCGGCTAAAGGCCCACTCACGAGTTTATACGAAATCGAGCCCAATCCTTATGACTGTCTGTCTTTTATATTGAAGGAAAAGATAAATGTCAAGTTCGGAAGATAATGTGAAGTTTCTGAAGATAAACACGAAGATCGAAGAAAAATGGAATATTCCAAGAAGGGATAAACTCGACTGAGGGAAGAAAGGGAAAGAGTAAACCGCCTCTAGGAGGAGTATATAAGGATGTCAAGGTTGAAGGTGCAAGGACACACACAATTATTCACTTAGAGCGAACATAGCACTTTGGGCAATTTAGGCATATTTCCGTTTTTACGCTATTGATCTGCGTCTCAACTATGTTAATTAACTCTTACAAGGTTAGAACTAGGAACTCGCCGATGGCTCTTACCTCTTAGGCTTTACATGTTGTAACGCTCAAATCACAGATTCTGAATTAGATCTTCTTTGCTCTCTTTTCGTTTTATTGATTCATAATAATTTTGTTTGTTCTCATTGTTTGATTGCTTGACATGTGGTTTACCAGATATCCGGGACCTATGTGAAATTTAGGTTTACTTAGCTTTCCTATTTTCATTAGAAATCGACAGTATGAAATTCGGTTCCCACAGTTTAGCGCTAGAAGGAGGGGGGGGGGGGGTACGGATCAATCTAACTCTCAGCCACCATCGCTCAATCAAATATGTCAGCTCACGATCTCAACAACCAACAAACTCACGATAACCGCGTTGAAAACACTGCAGCAACGAATGTCACTGAGGTTAACGCCAACGCAAACACTGCAGCGCTCGAGGAGGTTAAGAAGATGTTCTAGCCTTTCAAAAAGAAGTCAGCAGAACAAGACAAGGTCATGAGTTCTCTCGCTAAGAAGGTTGAAACCCTAACAGCAAGAACCAGGGCCGTTCTTCCACGTGGAGAACCAGAATTCGTGGGAGAAGAATTAATTTTGCAACTCCCTTGGACCGATCCAGGAACGCACCGGGAAAACCGTCTGGAAAAAATCTCGACGAAACTAATCATGCGCCAGCACAGAAAAATCTGGTGGAGCTTCCCCCTAAGAAGAAAAAGTAGAAGTTGAAATCGAGCCTGTCAAGGTCGATTACAACAGTCAGTCCAAACCCATGGATGAAGACGCAGACGTGCATCCACGTCGTACAAGGAGCCGCGCGACTCCTGAATAATCCCAGTTCAAAAATCCTATGACCGAAGAAGAAGAAGCCATTTTCTGGGACGAACATGAAGAACTGGCTTAGAAGGAAACTTGGGACACTCGAGGCAAACTCCGACATTCTCGAAAATCCACCAGCAAATGTTTCAAGATCCGCGATCTCCACGATAGTGACGTGGGTGTGTTTTTATGTTTTAATAGGGTAATAATATCCTAAACAAACAACTGTCAAAATAACCATTAATCCTAACACACAAAAAAATAATACTCTTGTCAAGAGAGATCAGGTGTATTACTTAGGGATCAAATCCACAGAGAAAAATGACACACAATATATTTCTTATTTTTAAAGGCTAAGCTAGGTAACTATATATATTGGTAGAAAGTAATCAGGTCAAGGAAATATTCCTTATTAGAAGGTATAGATGCAATATGGAAAGATGCTAATAATGTAAATATGAAAATATGCTAGTAATGTAAATATGGAAATATGCTAGTAATGTAAATATGGAAATATGCTAATAATGTAAATATGGAAATATGATAGATCTAGGGTTTCAGGCAAGTGGTTTATATTAGATAGAAGTTAAAGGTATCTAATGATGGAACTCGAAATCTAATGTAAAAGACACCAGCTCTCGCATGCGCGTCTAATCTATTGACTAAGTCCAATGACTAAGCTTTCGCTTGTTGACATGGAATGACCGTCGATCGATGGCAATGATCATGCGTTGATTGATGGTTTCTTGAGTTAAAAGTTATGACCTAATTCGATAAGTTCACTAGATTGACTAAATAAACTCTCGTTTGTTTCTAGCAACCAAGCTCAACAGAATAGATTTCAGTAGTAGACCATGCTCTCGCTTGCGCCTAACTATCCTATTATCAGGGTAGAACACAAGCAATAAACACAATTCTATTAATAGATCTAATAATGACCTTAACAATTCTATTGTTTTGCTAATCCATCAGTACCATTGATAAACCCTAAACCTAGTTGCTGACTACTCAAACATAATTGAAGTAGGAATAGTAATTTGAATAAAATGCATATATAGAATACTGGGGTTGCAAAGCACAATTAGAAAACTAAGCACACACACACAAAACTCTTGCCCCCCTTTTCTGGTGCAATACATAAAAGATAAATATTAAAACCTAAAGTGTAGGTCAAAACTCGTCCAATGGGTAATCTTGTGTCATGTCTTTAACTTGGGCTTGAAAGTCGGCTGTCTGCGAACTGGACATCGATCGATGGCAGATGTGCAACATCGATTGATCTTGGTCATGTATCATCGGTCGACGCCTACGTTGTATCGTCGATCGATGGTTATCTCGTACTTCAATTCTCTTCAATGATCAGCTACGGATTATTCCTCTCCAAATGCTCCAAGTATCTCCATATATCTCCAAAATGTACCTGGACCTGTAAAGACCTCAAAACATAGCCTAGATCCACATAACAGACCCTAATTATAGTCTATAACATGGTCTAAAACTGGTAATAAATGGTCTATATCAACTTCCCCAGACTTAACCTTTTGCTTGTCCTCAAGCAAACAAGCCTGTGTAAGATGTTTTGAAAAGGGAAGACTCACATATTGTACAAGTATAATTGTCTTCTTTCTTTATTGCAACTACATCCTATCAAGCAAATCACAGAGAAACTTTATATACCCTATCCTAGTATAGCAACCAAATCCTTTCTACCAACAACATAGCAAACACTAGTCTGACTCGCCGCTCTACTGATTTCATTTCTTTGCATAAAATAAAGTACAGGCTTTACCTTGAGAGTATCGATCAAGGGACACATGGACTCTTACCTCTGCAAGTATCTGAACACACAGGCAGCCTTCTCTAATTATTTTCCTCTATCTCTTCTCACTTCTTCTCAGTCAATGTCTACCTTGTTTTGAGGGTATCATTTTATTTTTTAATTGACTGAGATAATTGGATAGGCTCCCATGAATCAAACCCTAATGTTTTTTGCCACTAGATCCTGTCCACTTCTTTTTGACCTTTATCTCTTTCTAGGATCATATGAATCAAGCTTTAATAGTTGTAGCCACCAAATCCTATTGACTCCTTTTTTAAACTGAAGGGGAGAGAGAGGAGAATCAGAACCACACAGACTTTTACCTTCCAGACTTGCAGAAGGAATCCGATCCAATGAATACCAAATCCCAAAGCAAGCAAATAATGTCAGGATTAGTGTTGGAAATCAGCTTTGGTTCCTCCAAACTTTCTAAGCAAGTGTGATATAGTGGCAGGATGATCCACATGTAGTGGCAAGATGATCCACATGTAGTGGCAGGATGATCCACATGTAGTGGCAAGATGATCCACTTTGGTATCTCTAGTAATCTCTGCAAACAACCTTCTAAGAATTGTTCTTATAGCATGGTTAGTCAATAATAAATCTTGATCATAGTCCTCTTCTTGATTCAATAAAACTTTTTGGAAAAAATTATGTAGATATAAATAACACTAAAAAACAATTAAATAACACTAGCGAACCTCCCCCAGACTTAAATTACACTGTCACCAGTGTAATTCGCCCCGAATTGGTTAGAAAAAATAAATCATAAGTAATTAGCTTATGTATAGAACTCGATACCTCTCTCTGTAAGAGAGCGTCGATCAATGGTCAGATATGTGTGTCGATCGATGCTAGACCTGTAAGTTCTTATTTCTTATAAAACTCTAAATAAAACACAATAGCAGTAATACTTCCCCCAGACTTAAATAACACTATCTTCAGTGTTATACAGTCTGAGATTGGGGAAGAAATAAATCATAAGGACCAATTGTAACAATTAAAAACTGATACACCTGCACGCTTATGCTGACCGTCGATCGACACAGTTAAGTGCTTACCGATCGATGTGTTGCTTACTCTGTCGATTGGCAATGATCAAGTGTCGGTCGATGCTATAGGCAGACTATCTTCCTCGTATTATATATATTTTCAAATCTGAAATAAATAAATACAAAAATTAGTAATAAATAAAGAATAATAACTAATGAAAACTTATTAAATAGTGGGTTGCCTCCTACTCATCGCTTGGTTAGAGTCTTAAGCTCGACATTGTAAAAGCTTTGACTAGAAAGGAGGTTGATCAACACTTGGAAAACAAGTGGCTACATCTTCTTTGCTCTTCTGAAACCATGTACAATGAAGTTTCTGATTGCCTCATCTCCTCTGATTTTCTCATTCTATATGATTTTCTTAGTAACGTCTAGTGAATGCTTTATTCTTTGAAGATTTTCAATACTGCGCTGGAGAATTCTAAGTCTGGCAGCTGTAGTGTTTGACATTTCTTCTAGTTGCTGAGAAACATCTTCCTTCATCAGGCACTGAGAAAAAAGCAATATCAGA
Organism: Moricandia moricandioides; assembly: GCA_905132885.1. NCBI lineage: Eukaryota > Viridiplantae > Streptophyta > Magnoliopsida > Brassicales > Brassicaceae > Moricandia > Moricandia moricandioides. Next base: position 56,751 of record CAJHQQ010001252.1, read on the forward strand.
GAACCTTTCTTCTAAGTTGTGTTTTGTTGCGAACTTCTGTCTGCTGAACCTAGTATCGATTGATGGCGTAAGGTTGCCGTCGATCGATGTCACTCAATCCAGTCTACTCACATGCTGTCTCTGAAAAGTATCCATGTCTTGCTTCATCTCATCCATACGTGTAGTCAAATTGGTAAGGCATCTATCAATAAGATACTAGACATCATCAAGCCTCATGTAGAAATCATCCAGTGAGATCTTCTGAGCTTGGTAGATTGCATGCATAATATCATCAATCTCTGCTCTGCTGTATGTATCCTGCTTGTGTTCCTTATCGATCGATGCTGGTACCTGTGCGTCGATCGATGGATGTTGCGGTTGTCCGAATAAATTTCATGATCGTTCAGCCATTAGAAGGGCGTCTGCTACATCTTTCTTAGGTAGAGTTAGAATTCTCCCATAAAGACCTCGTGCACGTCCTTCTACATCTCTGAAAATTCCAAACTCATCGGGTCTAAGGTAACCAGTTTATGTTTCTTCTGGTCTAAGTGAAGGGTCTTTTTTAATGTTTGATGTCGTTTGGTGGCCCAAATAGGCCGGTTATTGATGCTGGATTACCTACACTCGCATCCATTATCCAGACAGGTTCATCCTCATCATAATCTGAGTCATACTCTTCGTAGGCTTCACCGTATCCTTGACATTCCCAATTGGTGTAAATCGATGGTCTATGGTTACTGTCGATCGATGCTCGATAATCAGACCGGTGCCCAAAAAGGTTTCCAGCTCCATTGGCTATTGCAAGTATATATGTTGGATCCTCCTTCGTGACGTTTAGAATTCTGAAATCCATAGCACTTGCTTGACCATCTGGATCTCTCATAATACTGAAATCATCTGGTTATAGATAACCAGCTTCTCTGTCGTGTTCCTCTACTGAATCATGTTTGGTTTCTTCTTCGTGAACATTATCGATCGATAGCGTACGGTTGCCGTCGATCGATTTCGATCTCCCCGGTTCATGGGAAACATGAAAAACTCCAGCCTCTTCCATAGAAAGCCCTCGGTACTCAATCATCTCTTCTTCTATGTAATGTTTATCTTATTCGAGGTGGGATAGGTTTTCATCGTAATCAGCATGGTGGGTGTGGATCGTTTCTGGGGTATGGGTGTCGATCGATGTTGAAGGGTTGGTGTCGATTAATTGTTGATCTGCATGACTGTCGATCGATAATAAGGGGTTGGGTGTCGATCGATGCTCCATCTACCAATTCTTCATTACACTCGTAATCGCAGAAACATGTGGCAACAAGCTGTGCATCATTACACAATTCGATAATGGTAGCCTTGTTCTTATTTTTAACAGGTTCATAAAAGATATTTTTATCAATTTAGCTAGATACAACCTGTTTAACTACATGTTGCATATGGCTCCCACAGTAGCCATGAATGCTCTCCCAAGTAGTAGCAAAGAGTTCCAATCTATCATGATGTCCATCTCATGAAAGTCCACTGGGACTAGGGTGTTGTTAATCTGCACTGGAACATCTTTTACTATCCCTCCTGAATTCACCGTTGAGCAGTCCACAAACGTGAACAAATCGTTGGAGGGTTCCACTCTTAGGTTCAGCTCCTCTGCCATAGACTTTGGCATAATGCTCACTGAAGATCTAGTGTCACAGAGGGCGTTAGGGTATTTGTTTCCTTTGATGAAGCATGGAATCACAAACTTCCAAGGATCACTTTTCTTTTTCAAACAGGTTCTCTGTTTCATCTTCTCTCTGAGGTGATCGAACATGGTTTCTATGTCATCATCTGTTTCCCTGAAAGAAATCCACAATCTGTGAGTATAATAAGCTTCATTAAAAGATATATCTAAAGGAATTTTTAAAGCTATTTTAGCAAAGCCATCCATCTCCTTTCATTGGCTTCTTTGCGTTGATGTTTTGGGTTCTTTTGCCTCCTCCTGAGTGTCCCTCATCTTCTCTATCAAGATCTGTAGATTCAGACGTGTATGTATTATGTTCTGAAATTTTTGTTGTTGGACGCAGAATCAGACTTCCGTTGAGGTTGGGTAATCGGACAGGGTTTCCACACTGTTTATCGATGACAGGCATGGAGTATCGATCGATTCCTTCGTCTCTATGTCTATCGAGATCGTGAGCATGGTGTCGATCGATGTTAGTTGATTCACATGAGGTTATCGATTCTGTAGGTTTCACCGTCGGTTGAGGCTCGTTGGCTTGCGTCGATCGACGCGGATGGGAATTGCCGAGTGATATAGAGATTTCCACACAAAAGTTGCTTTCTTGGGGTTTCACTGCCTGCCAGAAATCCTCATCAATTAATGCATTGACGTGGTTCCCTTGCCCCTTCTCCATCTTCTCCTTAATCAGGCTCTCATGTCTCCTAATGGTCTCACTTGTTTGCATCACTTGGTTCTCCAACTTCTTCACATGGGTGCTGAGGTTTTCAAACTTGATGTTAAGTTTGAGGTACATACCATCTATCTTTCCGTTGAAATCCACAGTCATCTTCTGCTGTCCCTCTAAGAATATATCAACCATTGCTTCAATCTTGTTTCCCTGAGTTTCTGGAGGATGATTTTGGTAGTAGGAAGATCCATATGTATTGTCGTTGTTGAGGGCTTTTGCTGTGAACTCTGATTAAAGTTACTCCTTTGACCAGCACCATAGGAGTTCCTGCTGAAACCTGGATTTCCTTGTCTCTGGAAACCATTCCCATCGATGTAGTTCACATCCTCTTCTTCATTCTCATCTCCTTCAATCTCATCTTCTCCATAATCTATCGCTTCTACCTCTGCAAAAGTAACTTTTTCTGAGAAATTTCTGAAAGCTATCCAGCTTTGCTTTTTCACTTCGATCTGCTCGTTTCTTACTGCCGAAACTGATTTCTTTCTCTCAAAATCTGTATTCTTAGTACTGATGCTAGATGCTAGATTATCAATCAATCTTGTAGCTTCTTCAGCGTTCCTAGTGCTGAAATTTCCTTTACTAGCTGTGTCCAAAGCCATCTGTTACTGTAATTCAATACCTCTAAAGAAAGTGCTAAGAAGCTGCACTTTGTTGAATCAGTGATGTGGACAGTCTCTCTGGTATGACTTGAATCTGATCCATGAGTTTCTGAAGGTTCTTATGAAAAATAGCAATTTTGCTCCTCAGATCTTCTGCTCTCGCATCATCAAAGAAATTACGCAAGATAACGTTCTTAATGTCAGTCCAGGATGTCAGAGATCCTGGTGGTAGCTGCTTAAGCCAATATGAAGCTTCTCCAGCAAGTGAGTACTTGAAGAACTTGCAGAAGATATAGTCATCAAGGACTCCATTGGCTTTAATAGCAGCCACTAGATCCTCAAATCGCTCCAGATGATCCATAGGGTGTTCGTGTCGCAACCCATGGTAAGGTGTCTGCGCTACAAATCCGAAGTAAGCGGGCTTGATCTCAAAATTGTTTCTCTGAAAAGATGGAGGACGAATGGCGGATCTGTTGGCGTAGAACTGGTATGAATGGTTTTAGTCAGCCAGCGTTCTCTGAGCAGCTTGGGCTTTAGCTTCAGGTTGAGCTATTGCAGCATCTTCTTCTGCTTCTGTATCAGGGATTATAGTCCCCTGATTTTCTTTCCTTTGACCTGCTGGATTACGCAGATGACCGTTGAGGTCATGCAAGTCTCCATTCTCATTTTGAACCACAATTATAGGCGCAACCATCTGAACACGTTTGTTGTCGTCGATCGATGCAGATGAGGTGTTGTCGATCAATTCTATATGATCAATATTGGTCGATGCTAGAGTTCTGATATCAATCGATGGTTGAGTTCTGATGCCGGTTGATGCTGTCCGTAAAGTTGTATCGGTCGACGCTGAAGGTATGCCGTTGATCGATGCGTGTCTTCTTTCTTTGCGGATCGTGCGTTCGAGTTGCTGTGGGTCAGAGAACAGTAAGTCTTGTCCTTTGTTGCTCTTGGTACTCTTTTGCATTCACCTGAAAAACAAAGAAAAAGAAAAGTCAGTAACCTTGAAAGTAACAAACCTAGACTAAGCCCTAGAAAATAAATCTAATTGCGATCAATGGTTCCCGGAAAAGGCGCCAAAATTTGACGTGAGTGTGTTTTGATGTTTTAATAGGGTAATAATATCGTAAGCAAACAAATGTCAAATTAACCCTTAATCCAAACACAAAAAAAATAATACTCTTGTCAAGAGAGATGCGGTGTAGTACTTACGGATCGAATCCACAAAGAATAATGGCACACAATAGATTTCTTATTTCTAAAGGCTAAGATAGGTAACTATATATATAGCAAGTAATCACGTAAAGGAAATATTCATTATTAGAAGGTATTGATGCAATATGGAAATATGCTAATAATGTAAATATTGAAATATGCTAGTAATGTAAATATGGAAATATGCTAGTAATATAAATATGGAAATATGCTAGTAATATAAATATGGAAATATGCTAGTAATGTAAATATGGAAATATGCTAGATCTAGGGTTTCAGGCAAGTGGATTATAGTAGATAGAAGTTAAAGGTATTTAATCATGGAACTCGAAATCTAATGTAAAAGACACCAGCTCTTGCATGTGCGTCTAATCTATTGACTAAGTTCAATGTTCAGCTCTTGCTTGTTCACACGGAATGAACGTCGATCAATGGCAATGATCCTGCGTTGATCGATGGTTTCTTGAGTCAAGCGTTATGAACTAATTCAATAAGTTCACTAGATTGAATAAATCAACTCTCATTTATTTCTAGCAACCAAGCTCAACAGAATAGATTCCGGTAGTAGACCATGCTCTCGCTTGCGCCTAACTATCCTATTATCAGGGTTTTAGTTAGATACTCTAGAACACAAGCAATAAATACAATTCTATTAATATATCTAATAATGACCTTAACATTTCTATAGCATGACTAATCCATTAATACCATTGATAAACCCTAAACTTAGTTGATGACTAATCATACATAACTGAAGTAAAAATAGTATTCTGAATAAAATCCATAGATAGAATATTGGGGCTTCAAAGCACACACATAGAACACTAAGCACACACACACACAAAACTCTTTCCCCCCTTTTCTGGTGCAATACATAAAATATAAATATAAAAACCTAAAGTCTACGTCAAAACTTTTCCAATTGTAATCTTGTAATCTTGTAATCTTGTGTCATGTCTCTAACTTGGGCTTGAAAGTTGGCTGTCTGCGAACTGGACATCGATCGATGACAGATGTGCAACATCGATCGATGTTGGCGATGTAACACCGGTCGACGCCTACGTTATATCGTCGATCGATGGTAATCTCGTACTTCAATTCTCTTCAATGATCAGCTACGGATTATTCCTCTCCAAATGCTTCGATAGCTCCAAGTATCTCCATCTATCTCCAAAACGTACTTTGACCTGTAAAGACCTCAAAACATAGCCTAGACACACATAACATACCCTAAATAGAGTCTATAACATGGTCTAAAACTGGTAATAAATAAGCTATATCAGATAGTTTCATGAAAACGGTAGCAAGGGTTAGTGCGGTAAAATCTCAAATCCATCAAGCTACTATCGCCACACCATAGATCAATCAACTACTTGAAGAGGCTCGGAAAACGCCCTTCACATCTCGTATCACCAAAACTCGAGTTTTGGATCTCAGACAGATCAAGGTGACGCCTTACGATGGTACAATCGATCCCAAGGCACACTTGCAGGCTTTCCATATCATGATGGGAATAGCCAAGTTCAGAGAAAGCGAAAGAAACGTCGGTGAATGCTGCCTCTTCGACAAAAATCTCTGAGGGGAAATGCTCGAATGATTCTCTCGCCTAAGATGAAATTCAATCGAAAGCTTCTACAAACTCGCTTCGGAGTTTCTCATGAAATACTCTATGTTCATAGATTGAGAAACCTCCGATGTCGACCTCTGGAGCCTATCCCAGGGAGAGGACAAATCTCTTTGCGACTTCATAAAGTTGTTCAAGACCGTTATAGCAAAGTAAGCTGAATTGGCGACAAAGTGGCCATAGACGTGCTCCCAAAGACGCTCTGGTACAAGTAAAAGTTCAGGAAGTGTATAACTATGGAGAACCCACATACGATCCAGGATGCGCTCCACAAGGCCATAGACTACATAATCATCGAAGAGGAGACGAAGTTCTTATCGCGAAAGCATAAAACGACCAAGACATCTTCAAAGGATCCAGGGTCGGATCAGAAACCGAAAAAGAAAAACCCTCGCAACTATAAGAATGTCCATCACGAGGAAGAAGAAACACAGGGATCACATAGCTACGCCATCAACTCCATATGGGAGCAAGGCCGGACAACGGGAAACACATAGACCCAGAATCCGAGCTACGATGAGAATATCTTCTGCGACTTCCATCAAGCCCGCGGCCAGTCAACCATCAACTGCAAAGTTCTTGGGGCCAGATTGGCCGCGAAACTGATCGCGGGAGAACTTTCCAAAGTTTCATGTGTGAAAGACCTTGTCCGTGAGTCGGACCGCCCTCCGAAATATGATAAGCCCCTAAAAAGAAGAACCCTTCCTGGGGAAACCAATCAAGATAAAAACGCGGAAGAATGCAAGATGTGGTAACGACAATAACCACCACAGAGTTAACATGATCATCAGGGTATCACAATACTGCGGCGACACCGTCTCAGTCATCAAGGCTTATCAGTGTAATGCTGAGACAAGCGCAAATTCGTCCAACTGGTCTTCACCCCGGGACATCCCAAAAGGAGCAATAACTTTCGAAGAAGAAGAAGAAGTAGAAGAAGAAGAAGAAGAAGAAGAAGAAGCGGACGGGATCGATCAGCCCCACTACAATCCACTTGTCATCGATCTCATTTTAAGAGATCTCGAGGTCGCCAGAGTTCTCATCGATACAGGCAGAATGGTCAACTTCTTCTTCCGCGATAATCTCAGAAGGATGAAGGTCGGGCTAGAAGAAGTTGTACCATCGCCCATGCCATTGACCGATTTCTCAAGCACAACGTCAATGACCCTCGGATCTATCAGAACACCCGTCGTGGCGAAAGAAATCACCAAGATCGTTGACTTCGCGGTCATCGACCACCCGACCATCTACAATGTCATTATGGACACGCCTTGGATAAACGCCATGAAGTCAGTCCCATCGACCTATCACATGGGCCTCAAATTCTTGACTCACAATGGAATAGCCGCGATATGGGGATGCCATAAACAGTCGAGACATTACTTCCTGGCCTAACATAAGCTGAGGCAAATCATGACAACTGCAATGTTAAGCTAAAACGAGCGAGGCTAACTCAGTCACCAACCGAAAACACTTAAGAAGAAGACGACCCAAAGTCATCAACTCAAACAATGGCCGAAGAAAAAAAAGTTCCAGAGCCCAACGCTTCGATCCAACCGGAGAAAACAAACCCGACATAAGAGGTCGATCCTGCGACTAACACGATCGACGAAAACAAAATGACATGGATGTGTTTATTGTTCTAGCAGGGTATAAATATCCTTAACAATTAACTATCAAATTAACCCTTAATCCTAACACGCAAAACAATACTCTTCCCAAGAGAGATCATGTGTAGTCTTGTAATCTTGTGTCTTGTCTCTAACTTGTCCAGGGGAAATCTTGTAATCTTGTGTCTTGTCTCTAACTTGGGCTTGAAATCGGCTCTCTGCGATTTGGAAAATTTATATACCCTATCCTAGCATAGCAACCAAATTCATTCTACCAACAACTTAACGAATACTAGTCTGACTCACCCCTCTACTGATTTTATTTCTTTGCATAAAATAAAAGTTCAGGCTTTACCTTGGTATTGTCTATCAAAGGATAGATGGACTCTTACCTCTGCAAGTATCTGAAAACACATGTAGTCTTCTCTGATTCCTTTCTTCTCTCTCTTCTCACTTCTCTCAGTCATTGTCTCCCTTATTTTGAGGGTATCATTTTATTCTTTTAAATGACTGAGATATTTGGATAGGTTTCTATGAATCAAGCCCTAATGGTTTTTACCTTCCGAATCAGAAGCACACAAACTTTTACCTTCCGGACTTGCAGAAGGAATCCGATCCAGTGTATACCAAATCCCAAAGCAAGCAGATAATGTCATGATTAGTGTTGGAAATTAGCTTTGGTTCCTTCAAACTTTCTAAGCAAGTGTGATATAGTGGTAGGATGATCCACTTTAATATCTCTAGTAATCCCTGCAAACAACCTTCTAAGAATGGTGCTAAAATGTCGTTAGTCAATAATAAATTTTGAACATATTCCCCTTCTTGACTCATTAAAAACCTTTTGAAAACTTATATATATAGTAAATAAAACTCAAAAAAAAACCAAACAGTATTAGCGAACCTCCCCCACACTTAAATTACAATGTACCTAGTGTAATCCGCCCCATATTGGTTAGGAAAAAATTAAATCATAAGTAAATAGCATAAGTAGAAAACTCGATACCTCTCTCTATAAGAGAGTGTCAATCGATGGTAGGCGAGTGTGGTCAATCGATGGTCGGGATTCAACATCGACTGATGGTTGGGATCCAACGTCGACCGATGGTTCCTCTATGGTGTCGACTGATGGAAACTCCAATAGTCTGTAAAAACAAAGTAAAACTCGAACATAAGTAGCAGTAAAAGTAAAAACTAAATAAAAACTTACTAAACAGTGGGTTGCCTCCCACTCAGCGCTTCTGAAACCATATACCAACGACGTATTGAACTTTCTGACTAGAATGCAGGTGGATCAACACTTGGAAAACAAGTGTCTACATCTTCTTTGGTCTTCTGAAACCATGTACCAACGAAGTTTTGCATTTCTTCATCTCCTCTGGCTTTCTCATTCTTTATCATCTCCTTAGTAACCTCCATTGAATGCATTCTCCTTTGTCGATTCTCAATACTGCACAGTAGCATTCTAGGTCAGGCAACTGTATTCTCTTATATATCTTTCAATTGCTGAGAAATATCTTCTTTCAGCAGGCTTTGAGAAAAAGAAATCTCATTGAACCTTTCTTCTAATTGTTTTTCTTCTGCGTACTTCTTCCTGTCGAAATCAGTATCGATCGATGGCCTGATGCTGTCGTTGATCGATATCACTCTATCTGGTCCACTCCCAGGCTGTTTTTGAACAATATTCAAATCTTGTTTCATCTCATCCATGCGTGAAGTCAAACCGGTGAGACACTTGTCTATAGGATAGTAGACATCGTCAAGCCTCTTGTATAAATCATCCAATGACATCTCTTGAACTTTGTAGATCTCATGCACAATATCGTCAATCTCTGCTTTGCTGAATGTATTTTGTTTCTGCCTACACATAGCGATCTTTGCTGCATGTTCTGGTAAACATATGTAGCTTAGCTCAAACATAGTAGCTCTCTCTAGAACTGCTCTGATGTCGTCTTCTTGCACATTAACAACTCTTCCGTCTATAGCTCGTGCATTACCATTATCATTTCTGTAGATGCCATACTCTTCTTTCTTCTCCCATTGGAAAATTCTTCTGCCATTGGCGTCATAAGCTCTCTGTCTATGATCTACGCGAACGTCTATTAGTAGTGGGTTTATCCAACCGATCGATCCTGGATTTTCTGAACTAAAGGGGTTAGATTTACATAACTCATGGACTCATGGAATGGTGGTATTGATCGATGCATGCTTGTTGGTGTCGATCGATGTTTGATTGTGGATAGGCTCGTGCTTCTTCTACTTGCTATCGATCGATGCCGGTACTTGTGCATCGATCAATGGCTGTTGTTGTTGTCCAAATAAATTTCCTGATCCATTAGCCATAGCAAGGGCGTTTGCTACATCCTCCTTAGTTATATGTAGAATTCTCCCATAATGATCTCGTGCACGTCCTTCCGTATCTGAAAATTCCAAACTCATCTTGTCTGAGATAACCATATTTTGTATCTTATGCGCCAAGTAATTGTTTTGGTTTTCATTTGATTTCGTTTGATGGCCAAGACATGCCAACGATCGATGCTCGATTATCAACTTTCGCGTTTGTTACCGAGCCTTCTTCTTCCAGTGCCAGGCTGCGAGACTCAATCAGTTCTTCCTCTCTGTAATCTGCATCGTATTATTCGTAAGTTTCACTGTATTCTTGGCATGGCTGATGGGTGTTGATCGATGGTGTATGGTTACCGTTGATAAATGCTCGATAATCAGACTGGTGGATAGAAAGGTTTCCAGCTCCATTGGCCATTGAAAGTATATCTGCCACATCTTCCTTCGTGACATGTAGAATTCTGCCATCCATAGCTCTTGCGTGACTATCTGGATCTCTCATAATACCGAACTCATCTGGTTGTAGATAACCATATTCCCTTTCGTGTTCTGCTGTTGAATCTAGTTCAGTCTCTACTTCATTCCCAGTATTGATCGATGGTGAATGGCTACCGTCGTTCGATGTAGCTTTCCCAAGTTGATGGGAAACATGAAAAACATCAGGCTCTTCCATAGAAATCCCTAGGTGGTAGGTTAGGTTGTAATCGAAATCTGCAAGGTAGGTGTTGGTTGGTTCTGAATTTTGAGTGTCGATCAATTCAATTGGGTGGGTGTCGATCGATTGTCGAACTGTAAGTCCGTCGATTGATGGTATGGGTTGAGTATCGATCGATGCTCCTTCTTTCGTTTCCTCATCGAACTTGTAATCGCAGAAGAATGTGGCCACAAGCTCTGCATCATTGGACAATTCAATAAGAGTAGCCTTATTCTTATTCTTAACAGGTTCGTAAAAGATATTTTGATCAATTAAAGATAGATAAAAACCTGTTTAACTTCATATCGCATATAGCTCCCACAGTAGCCATGATGCTCTCCCATGTAGTAGCGAAAAGTTCCAGTTTATCCTGATATCCATCACATGGAAGTCTATTGGGACTAAGGTATTGTTGATCTGCGCTCAAACAACTTTTGCCATCCCTCCTGAGTTCACTTCTGAGCAGTTGACGAATGTGAAAGAATTGTTGGAGGGTTCCACTTTCAGGTTCAGCTCCTTTGCCATATACTTTGGCATAATGCTCACTGATGATCCAATGTCACAAAAGGCGTTGGGATATTTGTTTCCTTTGATGAAGAATGGAACCACGAATATTCCACGATCACTTTTCTTCTTCAAACAGGTCCTCTGCTTCATCTTCTCTCTAAGGTGATTGAATATTATCTCTATATCATTATCTGTCTCCCTTGTTTCCCAGAGAAACATCCACAATCTGTGAGCATAATAAGCTTCATCAAAAGAAATATCTAGAGGTATTTTAAAAACTCTTTTAGCAAAGCTATCCATCTCATTTTCAATGGCTTCTTAGCGTTGATGTTTGGGGATCTTTTTCCTCCTCTTTGGGTGTACCTTCTCTATCAAGATCAATAGCTTCATATGTTTCTGTATTCTGTTCTGAAACTTTCACGGTCGGACGTACAATCAAACTTGCATTGAGGTTTGGTAGTCATACTGGTTTTCTACTGTCGATCGATACTTCTATCACTCTGTCGATCAATGTCATGAGTCCGATGTCGATCGATGTTAGTCAATTCACACGAAGCCACTGATTCTGTAGGCTTCACCGTAGATCGATTCACATTGATTGGTGTCGGTCGATGCGAATGAGGAGTCCCGAGTGATATGGAATTTTCCACACGAAAATTTCTGTCTTGGGGCTTCTCTCTCTTGACTTCATGCAATAAATCATCATCAATCAATCCATTGACGTGGTGCTTTTTTTCCATCCTCTATTTTCTCCAAGCTCTTATCCCTCTTAATGGTCTCAATTGTTTGCATCACTTGATTCTCCAACTTCTTCACATGAGTGCTGAGGTTTTCGAACTTGGTATTGAGGTTGAGGTACATACCGTCTATCTTTCCATTGAAATACACAATCATATTTTGTTTTTCCTCTAAAACTTTGTCAACCATTGCTTCAATCTTGGTTTCCTGGACCTTATGGAGGAGGATTCTGGTAGTAGGAAGATCCATAAGTCCTGTTATTGTTGAAGGGCATTCGCTGTGAATCTGATTAAAGTTACTCCTTTGACCAGTACCATAGGAATTCTTGTTGAAACCTGGATTCCGTTGTCTCTGGAAACCATTCCCATCAATGTAGTTCACATCCTCTTCTTCAGTCTCATCTTATCCAGACTCGATTGCTTTTACTTCTGGAAAAGTAAACTGCTTCTTGAGAATTTTTTGAACACTATCCAGTTTTGCCTTGACCTCTTCAATATGCTCCTTGCTCACACCTGAAGCTGATTTCCTTCTCTCAAAATCCGTGTTCTTGGTACTGCTGCTAGATGCCAGATTCTCAATCAATATTGTAGCTTCTTAAGGGCTCCAGGTGCTGAAATTTCCCTCATTAGCTGTGTCCAAAACCATCTGATACTGGAATCCAATACCTCTGAAGAAAGTGCTAAGAAGTTGCACTTCGATTGAACCCGTAATGTGCACAATCTCTCTGGTATGACTTGAATCTGATCCATGAGTGTCTGAAAGGCTGTGAAGGTTCTTTTGAAAAAGTAGCAATCTTGCTCCTCAGATCTTCTACTCTCGCGTCATCAAAAAAGTTACGCAAGAAAGCGTTCTTGATGTTAGTCAGGATGTCAGAGATCCTGGTGGTAGTTGCTTAAGCCAATACGAAGCTTCTCCAGCAAGTGAGTACTTGAAGAACTTACAGAAAATATAGTCCTCAAGGACTCCATTGGCTTTAATAGCAGTCACTAGATCCGCAAATCGCTCCAGATGATCCATAGGGTCCTCATGTCGCAACCCATGGTAAGGCGTATGCGCTACAAGTCCGAAGAAAGCGGGCTTGATCTAAAAATTGTTTCTCTGAAAAGATGGAGGACGAATGGCGGATCTTTTGGCGTAAAACTGGTATGGATGGTTGCAGTCAGCCAGCGTTCTCTGAGCGGCTTGGGCTGCTTCTAGTTGAGCTAATGTGTCGTTTGCTTCTGCTTCTGCATCAGGGATTACAGCCCCCTGAGCGTCTATCCTTTGACCTGCTGCATTACGCAGATGACCGTAGAGGTCATGCAAGTCTCCATTCTCATTTTGAACCACTACAATAGGCACAAGCATTTGAACTCGTCTGTTGTCGTCAATCGATGTGGGTGAGATGTTGTCGATTGAAGTTGAGTGATCAATATCGGTCGATATTGGAGTTCTGATGTCGGTCGATGTTGTTGATATACTATGGATTTTATCTATTTCACCTATGATATATATATATATAGTATATTTAGAGTCTTTTATATGCATTTGGTATTGCTTTAGAGTATTTATAGGTCCATGTACTTACTGGAAGCAATTGGAGTTTGTGGACTATTTTGGAGCAATTAGGATTACCCAGCAAAAAACCCAGAGTCGGATCCAGATTTATGAATGGACCATCGATCGACGTCCCACACTATGCGTCGATTGACGATGAAGCCGGTAGAAATATTGATAAACTACAAGTTCTACCCATAAGTCTTATTAATTGCTAGACAAGTCCCTACCAGAAATTTAGACTATTTACTAGGGTTTTCTATCTTTGCTAAATTTTAAGCTGCATTATTCAGAAACTAGGCAGCTGCTAAGTTACACCAGAGTTTTACAGTTGGAACACATTGCTACATCTATTGGAGAGAAAGATCTTATCATCATTACAGAGAAGATCTTGAACTCTTTATCTTTTTACTGAGTCTATTCTATGCAGTTTATTCATAATTTAATGATGTTCTTTATTGCTATGTCTGAGTAGTTCTCTATTAGATTTAGGGTTATTCAATGGTAGTAATGTATTGGTGATTTTATAGAATTGTTAGGGTAATATTCTTGGTTCTTTGTTTTAGTTGCTCTGAAGACTAAGTTGGAATTGATCACCTCAACCTTAGAAACTAGGGTTCTATAGCGCAAGCGAGATCTTGCTTATGACCTAGAATCTATCTTAAACAATCTAAATAACTAGTAACAAACAAGAGTTGAATTAGAAGTTTAGAGAATCTATTAAACCACGAAATCAATACTGTTTAGAATGAGCATCGATCGACGCCATCGTATTGTTATCGATCGACGCTCAGCCGAGATGCGCGAGAGTGATCTCCTAAACCCTAAGGTTTAAATTCAAAACTATACTTAATAAAACCCTAACAATCTATTAATTTGCATTACTAGAATCTACCTGAGAATTTCTCCTAAGTCTAATCTCCTAAATTAATCTTCACAAACCAAACCAATCTTAAGGATCGCTTTTATGATAATGTTATAATTCATCTAGCTTTACTTTGAAAACAATAAGTCTATTGTGCAATCCTAGAGTCTTTGTGGATTCGATCCCTAAGTTCTCCAGTGAACCTCTTAATTGAGAGAGTAAGTGGGAATATAGGGTTAATTTGAAAGTGAGAAAAGTGAAATAAAACCCCACATCAAATTTGGCGTCGTTGCCGGGGAGTCTTTCTTATTGCCATTAGATTTTGTTTAGAATATTGTCTAGATTTTACTTTATTGTTTGCTAAATTATTATTTCCCTAAACCATATGACACAACTACTTAAAGGAGCGAATATGGATTCTTGACAACAACCATCGATCAACGAAGATTACCTGGAATCGATCGACTCTAGCCCATTGTTGTCGGCAACACTCTTCCATTACCATCGATTTATCAGCCGGAAGCAGGTAAAATTGCCTTTACTGAATCAGATAATAAGAAAGTAGTCTTGATATAACCAATGAATAATAAAAGCAACAAATCAAGCCAACTAATTTATTATCACGAAGCTGCAATTCCTAATTAAATCACTAAATCACCAAAGAATGAGATAAAGCTTGAATTGCCAATGCTCGAATAGCTAAATCCCAGCAGAACTTATTCCAATAGGTCTGCGATTCGATTATCCGATAACCATGCTGGAAGCTCTGAACTTGATATCGATTTCCTAACTATGGCGCGGAATAATCAGTTCAGTGGTTCTCCTACTGAACACCCGAACGATCACATCGAGATGCTAGAAGACATGGTGAACGACGATTTCCATCGCCAGGAGGTGGCTGATTTAGGTACCACCAGGGTCCCTGACTTTTTGGGAAGACATTAGAAGCGCTTTCATAAATCAGTTCTTTGACGAGGAGAGATACTGGGAAGCAAGAAGAAAAATATCCACTTTCATTCAAGGTAGTCGTGAGTCTTTTAGAAACTCCTGGACTAGGGTTTAAGAGCTACCAACTTTCGTGTCCGCACCATGCATTCACATAAGCCCAACTCATCAACACTTTCTATAGAGGAATAAACCTAGACTATCAAATCATCCTTGATACAGACAGCTACAAGAACTTCGGCACCCGAAGCCCTACAAGCGCTAAAAGGCTAATATAAAACATAGATTTAAGTCGAGCTTTCGAAAAAAGAGACACGGAAAGGAAGGAACCACCATTATTCACAGAGGAGGGGCACTCGATCCGAGTTAGAGAAACTCTGGCATCAGTTGCAACTCTTCTGGATGGAAATAACTTATCTCGATATTATGGTGAGAGCAATGCTGCCCCTTTCAACTTCGAAAAATGAGTTGAATTCTCTGATGTGATGAACTGGCACGATCAATAATTTAGGGAAGACGCTGGCAATTTCACAAGCAAATGCGACACCACTGTGAACAGATACGAAACAAGTTCGAAGTCAAAAATGAACCAAGTCTTCACAGAAAACCGTAAAATAGCCGCCGACCTCAATAAGAAGTTAGATCTTATATACTCAGAAATGACAGAAAAATTTGAAACTTTGAGCGAACACATTAAGAGAATCAACAACCAAGTGGCAAGCAACGTTATGTCCATCAGGAGAGAGGACGGATTTTTACCTGGTAAAACAGACGCTAACCCCAGGAACCACTGCAATGTCATAGCTTTACGAAGTGGTCTTCATTTCACCCCTTGCGTTAAAGAGAGTATCACCATCGATGAATTCGAGAAAATCGCAACGAACGAAAACGAAAATGAAAAACCGCATCCCATCCCGCTCGAAATGTACGAGAAGAACCCCGATATCCTCCCTTAACCCGGTTTCCTACAAAAAAAATGACGATCTTGAGGAATTAATTGTTGAACCTAAGGGAAAAGGCACAGACGTAGGAGACGTCGATCGACACCCCTTACCGGACATCGATCGATGCGCTGAGTCTATAATCGATCAATGCTCGGATCATTAAATCGATCGACGCCCTGACCCACAACCAACCAAACCGGTTAGGACAAAAATCTACCATGCCAACGCTCCCTTTCCTCTGAAAAACGCTAAGCAGAAGAAGAAGCAGCTAGACAAAGCAATATGGAAAAAAGCGTTTGAAAAAATAAACATTGAGATGCCACTAAGCGATGCCATTCACATCTCGTCTGTCATTAAGCAGTACGTTAAAGATGCAGCATCGCGAGGATTCCATGAATCACAACACTGAGTGATGATGGTATCCGAAGAGGTGAGTGAAATCATTAGAGGAAAAACTCTAGTTAAACTCCCTGCTCCCGGTAGTTTCATTTTAGACTGCTCTATTAGTGATGAGAGATTTCAAAAATCCCTTTGTGATTTAGGCTCTAGTGTAAACATGATACCTTACTTTGTTGCAGTCACTCTCAGGCTAACGCAATTTCTACCTACCAGGATCACTCTCGTTTTAGCTGACAGATCCACTAGAATCCCGGATGTTATACTTGAGGAGGTACCCGTACGCATTAATAACTGCGATATACCTGCAGATTTCATAGTGCTTAAATATGAGCGAGAACCTCGAAATCCGATTATCTTAGAAAGACCTTTCCTGGCCACCGCTGGAGCGATCATTCATGTCAGAGGAGGACGTATATGCCTCAACATCGGGAAGATACCGATGGTTTTTGACATGAAAAAGATAATAAAACAACCTTTGATCGACGGTCAAACCTACCATATTGATCATCTGTCTTGTCTAGTAGAAGAATCATTCATAGATATTGCTCTAACGAACCTTTAGAGAAAGCAAGCAAATCCTCTGAAGGAGACATCCCTACGTTAGAAGATCACACTAGAGAGTATACAAGGTTAATGGACGCCACAGAAGGAATTTTCAATATCGACATCGAAGATCTCGATCTGTTAACCCCCGTCGATCTACACCCCGACATACCCATCGATCGACAGCCTATTGCAACCGACGACTGGAGCAAAGCAAAAGCACCTAAAATCGAACTTAGACCAGTTCCAACTGGCCTTAAATATGCTTTTCTTTTCGACAATTCCTATCATGTCATCATAAATGCCGACTTTAGTAGCGGATAGCAAGCACTCTTGCTGAATAAACTGCAAAGAACCGCAAAGCTCTAAGATATTTTCGCTAGATGACATACCGAGAATTTCTCCCGGTTTATGTATGCATATTATACACCTTGATGATGAATCAAAATAATCCATCAAGCATCAAAGGAGATTGAACCCTAAACTGAAGAAAGTAGTTAAAAAGGAAATCATGAAACTCCTAGAAGCAGGCGTCATTTATCCGATCCAGACAACAACTAGGTCAGACCGGTTCATTATGTCCCAAAGAAAGGAGGAATTACCGTGGTAAAGAATGATAAAGATGAATTGATCCCTACTAGAACTGCCACCGGACACAGAAGGTGTATCGATTACAGGAAAATAAATGCTGCCACACCGAAAGATCATTTCCCCTAACCCTTAATCGATCAGATATTAGAAAGGCTCGCGAGCCACGAATACTATTGTTTTCTTGATGGGTATTCTGGATTCTTCCAGATCCCCATACATCCGGACGACCAAGAAAATACCACCTTTACATGTCCCTATGAAATGTTCGCATATAGCAGGATGCCATTCGGACTTTGTAACGCCCCTGTGACCTTCCAAAGATGCATGATGTCGATATTTACCGATATGATTGAAGACTTCATAGAGATTTTCAGGGACGATTTCTCGGTATATGGTTCAAATTTCAAGACATGCCTCGATAACCTGTGTAAGGTATTAGCTTGATGCAAAGAGAAAAAAATATGGTTTTGAACTGGGAAAAATGTCATTTTATGGTTAACAGCAGAATTGTCTTGGGACATAAGTCTCATCAGCCGGAATTGAGGTTGACAGTGTAAAGATTGAAGTAATGACTGACTGCCGCCACCCACTAATGTCAAAGACGTTAGAATTCTATAGGCGATTCATAAAAGATTTTAGCAAAATTTCTTGACCCCTTACTGCACTTCTGTGACAAGAAGTGAAATTCGATTTTACACCTTAATGTCTCGAAGCCTTTAAAGCAATCAAGTAAGCACTCGTGTCCGCCCCTATTTTCCAAGCACCGAGTTGGAATTTACCTTTTGAGATTATCTGCGACGCTAGCGACTTCGTTGTAGGCGCTGTGCTTGGGCAGGAAAAGGACAAAACGTTGCATGCTATCTACTACGCTAGTAGGACCCTCGATGATGCGCACCACAACTATGCAACGATGGAAAAATAGTTATTAGCTGTAGTATTCGCCTTCAAAAAATTTTGTTCTTATCTAGTCGGTTCAAAAGTAGTTGTTCACACCGTCCACGTAGGATTAAAATATTTAATGAACAAAAAGGATGCTAAACCGAGGCTTTTACGGTGGATTCTACTTCTCCAAGAATTTGATAGATAATTAAAACACAAGAAAGGAGTAGAAAATGGAGTCGCAGATCACTTGTCACGAATAAGAGTAGATGAAGACATCCCTATAGATGATTTCTTACCCACATAAAATGTCTACTTAGCAGAATCAACTTTTGTTGTCAGAGTTAGTTCGTCACATGAAATGGAATCGATCGACACTATGCTAAGCCCATCAAACGACTACATTCGTAAAACATCGATCAATGTTACCCACAAACCGTCGACCGACGATGCTTTCGAGAATGACAATGAAATAATCATTCCAATCGATATCAATGTCAGTTCTAATCTTTCAACTCCAAATGACGATTCTCCCAGAGGCAGAAGTTTAAGTCGGGGGGGGGGGGGGGGGTGGGGTGTGCACTGAACACCACCGATAGACCTTGGTACGCAGATATAGTAAACTATCTTGCGGCCGAAGTAGAACCCGAACTCTTCAAAGGATATCATAAAAAGAAAATTTTGAGAGAAATCCGGAGATATCACTTGGATGAACCTTATCTTTACAAACAATGCTCTGACGGCATAAATAGACAATGTGTTGCCGAAAGCAAAACTCCAGAAATTCTATATCATTGTCATGGATCCGATTACGCTGCACATTTTGTTAGTTTTAAGACAGTGTCAAAAATCCTACAAGCAGGCTTTTGGTGGCCGACCATGTTTCGAGACACTCAAGCCAATGTAGAGAAATGTGACCCCTGCCAAAGAAGAGGAAAAATCAGCAAGAGAAACGAGATGGAACAAAATTTTATACTTGAAGTTGAAGTGTTTGATTGTTGGGGCATCGCTCTCATGGCCCCTTTTCCTTCTTCACACGGAAACAAATACATACTGGTCGCTGTAGACTATGTATCTAAATGAGTGAAGCGATAGCAACTCCGAAAATGAGGCTGCCATAGTTGTTAAAATCTTTAAGAGTATTATCTTTCCCAGATTTGGAGTTCCACGAATCGTAATAAGCGATGGAGGTACCCACTTTATTAACAAAATGTTCAAAAAACTGCTCAAGAAACACGGAGTTCACCATCGGGTAGCTACACCCTATCATCCTCAGAACAACGGAAAAGTAGAAGTATCCAACCATCAGATCAAAGAACTCCTATAAAAGACAGTAGGATCAACCCGTAAAGATTGGTCCTTGAAGTTAGATGATGCACTTTGGGCATACCGAACAGCGTTTAAAACTTCATTAGGAACTACCCCATTCCACTCAATCTATGGAAAATCTCGTCATCTCCCTGTAGAGATAGCGCATAAAGCCGAATGAGCCATAAAAAGATAAACTTTGATGCTAAATCCACATAAGAAAAGAGATTAGTTCAGCTAAATGAGCTTGACGAAATGCGATATCACACTAAAGAGAACTCAAAATTGTACAAGGAGAGAACGAAAGCCTATCACGACAAGAAAACTATTTTATCTCATTTGGAACCGAACGATCAAGTACTCATGTACAAATCTCGGCTAACTCTATTTCCTGGAAAATTACGTTCTCGTTGGTCCGGCCCTTCACCATCAAAGAAGTTACGCCTCACGGGACAGTTGTTCTGTTTAATCCTAAAGGAGAAGATTTCATGGTGAATGGGCAGCGAGTGAAACACTATTGGACTAGAGCTGAAATTCCGCATACTCAGACCACACGTCTAGAGACGCCTACTCCCAAATGATGAGCCCATTTTTTGTCAAGCTAATGACTTTAACCAAGCTCTGAGTGGGAGGCAACACACTAATTTTAATAATAATAATAATAACAATAAAAACATAGCAATAATGCTTTAATAATTAACAAATATTTAATAATTACCTATTAGTTATGCAATTACAAAAATCCAAACTGAATAGGGAGTCACCGACCAGACCATCGATCGATGTCCATATAGGACCGTCGATCGACGGTCGTTTGTCGAGTAGGTTAACTTGACACGACCCCGATTCATTAAACACATTTCTCCAAACCGCCAAAAACACACACGATTTCTACAGCCGATTTCTCTCCAAAATTTTGGCTGATTTTGCTCGCTTTTGAGCCTAAACCACACAATTTCTACCCTCTCTACCTGTTCAACTCTTTAAAACAATCAATCTTCAAGGTATGTTCTCCAAATCCCTTAGGTTAGGGAACTTTTTAGAGTTTGACGAAAAATCAATTTTTTGGTAGTTTTACTCGGAATGTAGAACGATTTAGGGTGCTGGAGTACTACATTAGGGATTATCCATCATTTTTACACATGATTTGTACGATTTGAGTTGATTATTTTCGTTCTTGTGAAAACTGACCCGCGACACAACATCGATCGATTCCCATGAGTCGACATCGATTGACAGCCATTAGGTGCGATACCATGCGATACCATCGATCGACGGCTGCTCCTTTCAATTCAACATTGATTCTGATTTGTGATTTGTTTCACTATATGCGGATGGACGAGAGGAGAACTAAGGCGCGATACGAAGTCGGTGGTCCCAGCGCTCCACCACGGGGCCCTCCATGCCGAGACCCTTGGCCCAAGGCAAAGGAGGCTTTACTTGTGATTTTTGAGGACTATCCTCACCCTCAAAAAGTTCTGGCATCGATGGAATGCACACACCGTCCCCTGAGAGAGGAGTGGGAAGACTTCGAAAGCCTTTATTACAACGCCTGGCAGGGTGTCACCATCGAGCCAACCAAGTTTGCTGACAAGCAAACCTTGAAAGAACTGGGGCTCTACACTAAGTTCAGACATATGGTGCATGAGCTTGGATTAGGCATCATGGCTACTAAGCCATACCCTCTATACCCTGACCTGGTGAGGCAGTGCATCTCCACACCTCAGATGATATGCAAGAGGCCCAGGGTAAAGGTGGCACATGAGGCCACCGTGAGCTTCTTCATCAAAGGCATCCAGTACAAGATTCCCATCCCACAGCTGTGCGAGATATATGGCTTCGACATCGGTACCAGAGCTTGTGCAGTTGCTCCTTTTCCTGGTCTGCCTACCTTATGGGGCCTCATCGGGACATGCCACTTTGACTCCGTCTCAGCCATTCAGACGGATATCCGACACCCCACCCTGCGCTATTTCCTGAAGGTCTTTGCCAACACCCTGTTGTGCAAGATGGAACCCAACAAAGTTCGGGTTCAAGAGCTGACACCACTATACTCTTCCGTCAGGGAATTTGTTGGGCTCGATGACGAGCTCTTTGTTCCACCAGCGACCGATCAGCAGGTGAACATGGGAGCTATATTTGTGGAGCATATGGCGACCCTGAAGGACAAACCCTTCAAGGGTTCTGGCGCGAAGAGGGAGACGATAGGGATCCTCCTGACACCCATCTTCAGCTTTCTTGGCATCAGCCTCGAGGGAGCTTTGGTGAAGATATGATTGCGCTTCATGGATGAGGGTCACCTGACGAGGACCCAGTGGCTGAAGGAGGCACGCTTTTGGTCCTTTGTGGATGACGAGGGACCGAGGATGATACCACTACCACTGGGAGAGGTGACAAACTTCTGTGACGATCTATAGCGCCTCGCATTCCACCTAGATGAGCACCACATCCAAGCCACACCCCTCAGATTACGAGGCAGAGGAGGCCTCCTCCCAGCACACCCGGTCACAGCAGCCGGAGCGGACGAGCCAGCACAGCCGCCTCCACCTCTTCCAGCCTTCCCTGTGATTCCAGAGATCCCCATACACAACCATGGTGCTTTCCAGCGAGTCGTGGTGGACGCGCTTCGAGCGATATGGGCCAGGGTAGAGACCATGTCACGATGCCAGTGCTTCAGCCGTCCCAGGACACGAGCCAGATCACCACCAGCACCACAACAGCAGCAGCAGCAGCAGCAGCAGGACAAAGATACATCTGACGAGGAGTAGTCTTTTCGATACTTCTTTCTCTTTTACCTCATCTCCCTTTCAGACTTATACTTATGTTTATTTATTTTTGTTGCATTTCTATTTTCGATCACTTATTTATTTATTACAGTTTAATCTTATTTTCAACATGTGTTTGAGTGTCTAACATAGCTAACCTAAAGAGAGATGATCAGAATGAAGAATAGACACACTCGATTCAGTCTGAGAACCTACAATCGATCGACGCCTCCTTTTTGCTATCGATCGATGGAGCTCTAACATAGCGTAACAAGTTTCTAACCTTATTTATATTACTTAATTCAGTATATATTCTATGTATGAAGGTTTCCCGATAGTTCGAATATACCATCGATCGACACCATACGTTCACCATCAATCGTCGATGATGGTTATCTGCTTGCTTTGGGATTTTGTATACACTAGCTCGGATTCCTTCTGCAAGTCAGGAAGGTAAAATTTTGTGTGCTTCTGATTCCTCTCTCTCTCCCCTTCACATTAAAAAAGGAGTCGAACATGATTTGGTGGCTACAAATTAAAGCTTGATTCATATGATCGTAGAAAGAGATAAAGGTCAAAAAGAAGTGAACATGATCTGGTGGCAAAAACCATTAAGGCTTGGTTCATGGAAGCCTATCCAAATATCTCAGTCAATTACAAAAATGAAATGATACCCTCAAAACAAGAGAGACATTGACTGAGAAGAAGCGAGAAGAGAGAGAGGAAAGGAATCAGAGAAGGCTTCCTGTGTGCTCAGATAATTGCAAAGGTAAGAGTCCATATATCTTTTGATCGATACTCCCAAGGTAAAGCCTGCACTTTTATTCTATGCAAAGAAATGAAATCAATAGAGGGCCGAGTCGAACTAGTATTGCTAAGTTGTTCGTAGAATGGATTTGGTTGCTATATTAGGATAGGGTATATAAATTTTCTCTGTGATTGATTTGATAGGATATGGTTGCAATAAAGTAAGGTGACATTTATACTTAGACATTATGTGAGTCTTCGTTTTTCAAAACTTCTCACACACGCTTTATTTGCTTGAGAAAAAGTAAAAGGTTAAGTCTGAGGGAGTTGATATACTATGGATTTTACCAATTTTACCTATGATATATATAGTATATTTAGAGTCTTTTATATGCATTTGGTATTGTTTTAGAGTATTTACAGGTCTAGGTACTTATTGGAAGCAATTGGAGGTTTTGGACCATTTGGGAGCAATTAGGATTGCCCAACAAAAACCCAGAGTCGGATCCAGATTTATGAATGGAACATCGATCGACATCACATTGTGCGTCGATTGACGATGAAGTCGGCAGAAAGATTGAGAAACTACAAGTTCTACCCAGAAGTCTCATTAATTGCAAGACAAGTCCCTGGCCGAAATTTAAACTTTATCAGGGTTTTCTATCTTTGCTAAACCCTAAGTTGTATTATTCAGAAACTAGGCAGCCGCTAAGTTTCACCAGAGTTTTAGAGTTGGAACACATTGCTACATCTATTGGAGACAAATATCTTCTCATCATTACAGAAAAGATCTTGAACTCCTTAACTTTTTAGTCGGTCTATTCTATGCAATTTATTTATAATTTGATGATGTTCTTTATTGCTATGTCTGAGTAGTTCTCTATTAGATTTAGGGTTATTCAATGGTAGTAATGTATTGGTGATTTTATAGAATTGTTAGTGTAATATTCTTGGTTCTTTGTTTTAGTTGCTCTGAAGACTAAGTTGGAATTGATCACCTCAACCTTAGAAACTAGGGTTCTATAGCGCAAGCGAGATCTTGCTTATGACCTAGAATCTATCTTAAACAATCTAAATAACTAGTAACAAACAAGAGTTGAATTAGAAGTTTAGAGAATCTATTAAACCACGAAATCAGTACTGTTTAGAATGAGCATCGATCGATGCCATCGTATTGTTATCGATCGACGCTCAGCCGAGATGCGCGAGAGTGATATCCTAAACCCTAAGGTTTAAATTCAGAACAATACTTAATAAAAACCTAGAAATCTATTAATTTGCATTTTAAAAATCTTTCTGAGAATTTTCCCTAAGTCTAATCTCCTAAATTAATCTTCACAAAACAAATCAATATTAATGATCGCTTTTATTGTTATTGTTATAATTCATCTAGCTTTAGTACGAAAACAATAAGTCTATTGTGCAATCCTAGAGTCTCTGTGGATTCGATCCCTAAGTACTACACTGAACCTCTTAATTGAGAGAGTAAGTGGAAATATAGGGTTAATTTGAAAGTGAGAAAAGTACAATAAAACCCCACATCAGCTGTCCATAAAGAAGTGTCGGTCGACGCTGAGTAGATGCCGTCAATCGATGTTTCTTGTCTTTCTTTGTAGATCATACGTTGGAGTTTCTGTTGCTCTGAGAATAGTAATTCTTCTCCTTTATTACTCCTGGTACTCTTTTGCATGCACCTGAAAAAAAAGAAAAAGAAAAATTTAGTAACTTGAAAGTAAAAATAAACCTAGACTAAATCCTAGAAATTAAATCTAATGGCGATCAATGTTCCCCGGAAACGGCGCCAAATTTGACATGGGTGTGTTTATTGTTCTAGCAGGATATAAATATCCTAAACAATTAACTATCAAATTAACCCTTAATCCTAACCACACAAAAAAATACTCTTGCCAAAAAAGACCAGGTGTAGTACTTAGGGATCGAATTCACAGAGAACAATGTTACACAATATATTTGTTATTTCTAAAGATTAAACTAGGTGATTATATATATCGGTAACAAGTAATCAGTTTAAGGAAATATTCCTTATTGTAAGGTGTAGATGCAATATGGAAATATGTTAATAGTGTAAATATGGAAATATGATAATAGACTAACTAGATGAAAATATAACTATGCTATATCCATGATTTTCAAGCTCATTGAATTATATGGAATAAGAAGCACGGATATATGAATATATTAACTATTTTGACCCTTTAAATCCAACTCTTATATTCGAGCAAAAGGAAAGACCATCGATCGACGGCTAAGGCCTAATGTCGATCGATGGTGAAATCAGAAGGAAGTGTGAACAAGATTTTATATGTTCACAACGCTAATTAGACCAGCTCTCGCATGCACCTAACAACCTAGTTCAATGGAGTCTATTCTGGCACAGTTCCTACCCTTGTAGTCTTCCTTGTCCTACTTTCGAGATACTAGTTAGCTACTCTAGAATGCAAGCATTAACCACAACCAATTGATGAATATTAACGTAACCTAGCAATCCTACTTTTGGGCTAATCTATTATTGTTATCATTCAACCCTAAATTTAGTTGATAACTACTCAGACATAATTAAAGTTAGAATAATAGTCTGAATATAATGCCTAGATAAAATATTGGGGTTCCAATACAAATCTCCCTAAGGAGTTATGAATATTCTCCCCTAAATCCTAAAACTATAATGGAATGCTGGTGCACACAATCTGCCACTGGCACACCACTTCCTCTTCTGTGTAATACATAAATTATAAATATAAAACCCTAAAATCTAGGTCAAAACTCATCCAGGAGTAATCTTGTGTCTCGGCTTGAAATCGGCTGTCTGCAATTTGGACATCTGTTGATGGCAGATGTGCAACATCGATCGATCTTGTTCATGTAACATCGGTCGACGGCAAGGTAGTGTCGTCGATCAATAACAGTCTTGTACTTCGACTCTCTCAATGATCAGCAACAGATTATTCTCCTCTAAATGCTCCAAAAGCTCCAAGTATCTCCATACATCTCCAAAACGTACCTGGACCTGTAAAAACCTTAAGACATAGCCTAGACACACATAATAGACCCTAAATAGAGCCTATAACATGGCCCAAAACTAGTAATAAATAGGCTATATCACACAACATCCAAGTAAACACACTCGCACAAAAAACATAACTACGAGCTGGCTGGATCCCAAAAGGGGTACGTTGGCAGCGCGCCAAAAGACGAGTTCAATTATTCCCCTCTCCAAAAAGGGGGGGGGGGATGGGTACATATACGAATATTCGTATATTCCCGCATTCTAAAATATTCGCCTTGTACTCAATATTTTCAAAAAAATTTCCGGCAATAAAGACTTTATTAAAATCTCACAAAATTTCTCTTAGCTCAAAAAACATCTCGTGATACTTTCGGAAAACATCCTCATACGAGCAAAATGATCATCGTACAAAGCCAAAAACAGAAACTCGCAAAAAATCGTCCTGCCTCAAAGCGGATAAACTCCGCAAAGAAACTTCATCACATCAACTACGACATCGCCGAGATCAACAGAGTCCGCCGACCATTAAAACTCCTTCACAAACATATCTCTGTTACATTGTCGGTTCCGAATCCAGACCAAAACGCGAGACCCCTGTCTCACATACTTGAGAAAGTTACTAGGACAAAGTATGTTTTCGAAAGAGTAAGCGAGACGTCGTCTAAATCTTTGAGAACATGCTCCCAGTCCATTCATGACTATAAATTACGAAACCTCATCAATTGGCTAAGCCGAGCACTTTAGCCTTCCTAAACAAACACATTTAGATCCATCCTAAGGGATATATCCTCATACATCCGACTAGGATAAATAGCGCACTATAAAAGAAATCTAAAATTTTGGTCAGCACTTCCGGATGACTTAAAAATTGTTTCCAGAGAGATGCTCGGCTCCGACCAGACAAGTCGTATAAGCCGAGAACCTATTGCATAATTTAAATCGGTACAGAGTCATGTTAAAGTTGCAACAGGCAAAACAAAAGCCGATTAGTCATTGCAAAGCCTCAATCCGAAAGGAAACCTATGTCTTACCCTAAACCCAACACACTGGTCTCTAACATCTCAAGGCATGATATCAAAAAGATGCGAGATCCTAAAAGCATGTCTCTTCGTCCGCATCTAAACGCTCTCAAAACTTTGAGAACATCTCAAACATCTCGGACGAGAAACAAATAGGACAATCCGCAAAAGGGTAAGGAGCGATACGACAACTCGAATCCTTCCCCCTACACTTAAAAAAAATTGAAACATTCTTGAAACTCTTCTTCAAAATAAAAAGCGTGACTCATATAAAAGCCGATAAACATGAGGGATTAGAATCCAAACACAGCCAGTCCCACTACAAACGGCCACATAATAGAAATATTTACAAGTGAACACTTTCCCAATAAGTCAGACAACCCTAAGATCAATCGTCTAGATCAAAGTACCCAGTCATCGACCTCCCGATCGAGTAGTCGTTCACATCCATGGGGGGGGGGGCATCAGCTGATTCACTTCACCCGCCTCCTCAGGAGCCCGTCTCGGTTTCCACTGTGTCGAGAGAAACAAGAATCGGATCCCATTGCTCCCAAATCCTCTCATCTATATGAGGGATCGCAAAGTCCATGTTGGCATCGTTCATACGCCCAGTTTGCCTTGCATACTCGACATCCAATTAATAGTCAGAGACTTGCGTAAGATACAGTCCGCCCACAGTACCACGACACTCGCGGTAATCACCAAGAGGCTTATAACTCCCCTTAAGCTCCCCAAACTCGCCCGAGGACCTGTCACGACGGTTCCTAATCACTTCAGCCATCTCTCTCTCACTCTCTCTTTCCTCGCCAATAGGCTCAACGAACCTCCGTCGCAACTGATTCTCTCTCACGACGACGGGAAATCTCCTTATCAGCCGTCTCGGCCCTGAATTGAGTAATGCAAGCCTCCTGGCTGCTCGCATCAAAGGCTCAGTTCATCATGAGGAGGCCCTGCAAAGACTCTCAAAGACAAGAAAGGTTCGGCCTTACAAAAAAAAAATTGTTCAAAGACAAAAACTTACCCATTGACCATACTTGACGCCTTGGTAAACTCCGGAAACTCGCTGGACCCGCCCTCGGCAGGAGGAAAGTCGAATTCGAGCGGCTCAGCAAGATCAATCCTGTCACCACTATTTCCACCCACATCACTGCTAAGATAATCTCTAAGTATGTTGTTAGGAGAGCATTTCCCGTCGACCACGTCATCTTCTACAATAATGTGTTTTTCTTTGCGGGAGCTTGACCTTTCCTTCCTTGCCCGAGCTTCATACAGAACAAACCCGTCCATGCTCGAATCCGACCCCCTCCTCAACTGGTAAATCTGGTTGAAACCGAGAATTGTGCAGAGCCACAGCGTGACGAACCCGCTTCGGAGTGAACGTTTCCCAAAAGAATGGACCACCACGGAGTCGGTCCCTCGTGGTGCACAAGCCCTCTGGAGTCAGAGGGAGAGGGTTAGTCTATGCAAAACAAAAAATAAACACGTAAAATCAAACATCATCAAAACCAAGGCTTGCAGGTACTCGATCGAGAATACCTCTCTAGCCCCATATAGTCCTGAAAAGGGGAATGCAACTCTCCTCCACGGATGCGTTGTTGACACGAACGAAGAAGAAATGCTCCTTCCAGTCGTGGTAGTTCGACACGATCTCCGTTGTGATCGTCATACCTGGCCGAAGACTAAGCTGAACTATAGCCGATTCCCACGGGGCATCAACATGGCTTCAAGGTGGTCAACGTCGAGGGTCATACCCCACTCGTAACTCAGCACCAAAATTCCAACGATGTACTGCAAACCCCACAGGTTAACCTGACTGATCGACAACTTGAATTGGTTGAATGGCCGCACGATAACTTCCGGGATGGGAAAACATAAGTGGCACTGCATCAAATACGCCTTATAGCACCTGAAGTAACCTTTGGGTGGAGACCCAGCGACTTCCCCAGATCTTGGAAGAAGAAACTCTACTGACTCTGGAACTCCGCAGAAATTCCGAATGGCATCGAGCCCATTAGGACAGCTCTCGCTCAGACAACCAGCAACAAGGTTGGCATGAAATGGAGGAGGATCCCATGTCCCGAGCCTAGGAGGTTTTAATTTGCCCCTGGCTGTGACACCCCCGATCGTAGATGACCGGAAATAACAAGGTCGATGTTCCCTGAAAGCCGACCCGAGGTTCACGGAAAAAATCTGATCATCTTGGACTAGCAATTTGAGAACACCAACGCTCTACAGGATATCGACCAAGGCTTTTCAACCCGACCGAGTATCCGATAGTTAGTTCGTCCCGGACAAGGACTAATATCATATGAGTACTCGTAATTTATACTCATCTTTTATACATTATTTATTTACTTTTAAACGTCTTACAAAGTGTTATAGTTTCACCCTACGGCGTAACGCCCAACAACGTTTTAAGTAAATATACAACAAAAGGTACGTTGCAAGGACAACA
The DNA here is from genome assembly GCA_905132885.1 of Moricandia moricandioides. Lineage (NCBI taxonomy): Eukaryota > Viridiplantae > Streptophyta > Magnoliopsida > Brassicales > Brassicaceae > Moricandia > Moricandia moricandioides. The sequence goes on from CAJHQQ010001252.1 coordinate 86,513, forward strand.
AAATACTACCGCTGGTTGGTCGTTCCTTCCGTAATAAATTAAGAGGTCTCCCAACTAGTGGTTACAGCCACACACAACAGTGAGTCGTGAGTAACTAGTTTACCCAGTGAATCTAGATCACTACTCAATCAATAGTACAATCAAACAATCATCAAAGCATGAACATGAACATACAAGTACTTGATTTATACTTTAATGTATTATTCTTCAATGTGAATCTCATTTTATTTATCACTTCCTTGTTACCCGCCCTTCATCACTTAAATTATAATTACAATATATATACTAAACTCGACAAACCACAAAGGCTAACCGAGAGCAGTGAGTTAGCATTACCATCATCCTCGAACGTCTTAATGAACATTCGGGACTGCATCGTCATGCAGTACACGGCCACCAGGGTTCTACCCAATCATCGTGTCTTCATGACCTTGTTCTATTCGCAGGACCAAGTCACGGTAATGCGGGAATTTAGGGATAGTGATTTAATAATGAGTTTTCACTTAGTACTCAATTCCATAATTATTTCATAATTAATCCATACATTATTTATACTTATAATTAGCACTTGAGAACAAGTACTAAGAAGTGGCTTAACCTCAATGTGTACTTTCAAATATTTCTTTAAGTGTTAAGTGTTTACATTAAGTAAACACCACACATTTTCAAAGGATTAAGAGACTTTACTACTTAACTGAAGTAGTTCCATTCCATTCAATCACACACACATATGTGATCTAACACCACATCACCTTATACTCACCTAGAGATTGGTCTTGAAACTGATTTGGAAAATTCTTGAAACGTTCTTGTACAAAGCTGGACGGACCTGAAATAAGCAGTTCGGAAACATGATCATCCATCCAAACAAGGTATAGGGTATAGGGTTTAATCAAACTCTCTTACCTTCTGATTCTTCTCACTAAAACAAACTGAGCCAACTGGTGGATGAATTTCGTTCAGGCTTCTTCTTGATCTTTCTCTTGGTTCCTACTTCTTTCTCTCTGATTTTTTTTCACTGAAATTCTCTCTTTGTTTCAGCAACAAAAACGTGCAAGCAGCTCAAGGAAGGAGTTATATAGCTGAGAAGTGGTCCAGGCTGAGTGTCTCAGCTCTAAAAAAAATCAGAAGTGATCAAGGACAGCTGGAGTCCTGCTTCACCACACCCAGCCACCACCAGCTTCCATTTCCTTCCTTTTAAGAAGTGTTTATAAATCATGTGCTTCTCACATGATCTGTCCAGAAAGAAAGCAAGCAGGCAGCTTGTGCTTGTCATCTAACTTGCGCCGAGAAAGTAGGCAGAAAAGGTGGTGAAGGACCATGGATGATTTAAAAGGAATTTTAAGAAGCTTGTCGGTAATTTTCGGACAGTTTTCGACTAAAATTTCTCGACCTTTGATTCTTGTCTTGCTTCAACCTAACTCGTTTAGCTTAAATAAAATACGACCAACATAATTAATACTTGACCAAAACTATCAAGGGAAGTCCTTTCGACCACAAGAAAATCCCGTCGAGCCATTAATTTATCGGTTTGATCTTTCTTTTTAATTATGATCGAATAAACTCAAATCTGACTTTTCAAAAGTTTCTCGACCAAAATTATATCCACTCGTGAGGGTCATTACACTCTTCCCCCTCAAAAGAATTCGTCCCCGAATTCTAAAAAAAATACAAGTGGACAATGTACTGGACATCTGGGGTATATGAGAAGAGTTCTGGGTAATCAGCTCTGAACTTATCTTCATCCTCCCATGTGACTACAACTCTCTGACGCTTTCCCCAAAATACTTGAACTTGAGAAATCTCTCTGTTCTTCAATCTCTTGATACGACGCTCACCTATTCGCAAAGGACCTTCAAGATAAGTTAGGTTCGGTTGCAAATTCTCTGGTCGTTGTTGCTCAACCATATTCGGATTCGGAATATGTTTACGCAACATCGATACATGAAATATCGGGTGCATAGGCATATCAGGTGGAAGTTCAAGTCGGTATGCTACTTCTCCAACTCTAGCAACAATTCTGTACGGACCAATGTAGCGGGTTGCCAGTTTTCCAACCTTCCCAAACCTATCCTTTCCTTTTGGGCAACTACTTTCAGGTAGACTAGATCATTCACTGCAAAGATGACTTCTCTTCTACCGCGAAATACTTATTCTGGCGTTCTTGGGCTTTCTTCATATTTTCTTGAATTATCATTACTTTCTCGGCAGTCTCATCTACTATCTCTGGACCAAGGATTCTTCGTTCACCAACTTCGCTCTAACACACTGGTGTTCTACATGGTTGACCATATAGAGCTTCGTACGGTGACATACCGATACTTGAGTGGTAGCTATTGTTGTAGGAGAATTCTATCAGCGGCAATAACTTATCCCACGGACCATTCCAGGCGAGGATACACAACCTTAACAGATCTTCAAGAGTTCTGATGGTTCGTTAGGTCTGGCCATCGGTTTCTCGATGAAACGCAGTACTCATATGTAATTCAGTACCCAAAGATTGTTGGAAGGCTCGCCAAAACTCAGCTGTAAAGCGTGGGTCTCGGTCTGATACTATATTTTATGGTACTCCATGAAGCTTTACTATTTCTTCCAAGTATAGCTCTGCTAACGTCTCTACTTTTTTGTAAGTTCCATTGGTAGGAAATGAGCGGACTTGGTAAGACGATCGACGATTAACCAAACAGCATTATTCCCGCGGCCTGGTGCGTGAGGTAAACCAGAAACAAAATCCATCGCTACTGCATCCCATTTCCATTCAGGAATTGGTAGACATTGAAGTAAGCCACCTGGAACTTGGTGTTCAGCCTTTTCTGTTGACAAGCTTGACACTGGAGAAACCCATACGGCAACATCTCTTTTTATCCCTGCCCAGTGATAATACCTTCTGATATCTCGATACATCTTAGTGCTTCTGGAATGAATGCTTAAGAGAGAATGGTGTGCAGTCTTTAAAATCTCTTCTAGAAGTCCTTCTCCTTTCGGAACGGTTACTCAACCATTGAGTAACAAGGTTCCATTATTGGCAACTTTATATCCTCTAAAATTAACTTCATTCAGCTCTTCTCGGATCGTCATTAGGTTCTCGTCTCTCGTTTGTGCTTCTCAGATTCGAGCAAGTAAACCGGCTTGGCTCACTGCTTGTAATCCTAAAGGTTCTCCTTCCAAGGCAACCAAACTAATCATATTGAAATCTGCTTCGAGATTCTGAAGTTCCTTTTCAATATCCACATCAACTTTCATTTGGCTCAAAGCATCCAACAACAATATTTGCTTTTCCTGGATGGCATAGGATCTGCATGTGTATTTCTATGAGTGACTGCAATCACAGATAACTCATTTTTGATGCACATTTCTTGCCGCACTAGCGACTATACCTTGCTCTCCCATGCATGCTCATGGTAGAAATCTCTAGTGTTCTCTACGTTTCTCATATCTTCTGCTCCTTAATTTTCCATTTCGCGCTCTATTTTCTACCTCCTATGCCTTTAACATTCAATGCCATTTTCTCTGAGTATGCACGTATACGGAGCCGCCGCTATTGACACTTACCGATGTCATTTTACATTGTCATCAACCGTGAGCCACCGCGAGGACCAACAACTCACCTCACGGAGTGCAGAGATCCATAACGTCCTTGTTATGAGTCCGCGCTAATCATCGTGCTCTTGATCCGGCAGATGAGATCAACGATCTTACTATTTCTTGCACTCTAAGTTTTGTTTCTATCCACTTTCAATTGATCGCCTACCACCACCCAATACAATCGTGTGCCAAGGTTAAGACCGAAGTCTGATAACTGAGGTAAGGCAACTGAGTGCCGGAAGTCTGGAAGGATCTGAAGAGATAGAACAAGGTTCTACTTATAGCTGAATTCGAGGACGAATTCATTCCAAGTGGGGGAGACTTGTAACGCCCGCGTTCCCCTGTCTGAGCTGGATCAGTCCAAGGACGGGTTTAGCTAGACTGATCAGACGAGCTAGTCAGTGTGGGACTTGTCGTCTGGATAGTACGGGTCGGTTTAGGACAATAATATCCGGTCCGAACATAGCAGTTAAGCTAGTCGGACAAAAATGGTAGGATTCAGACAAGGTAGTTGGACTTGTCATCCGAGATCAGTTATTTGGAGTATGAACTGACTAATACACGTTTTGGGGGAATTATTATAGAGCCAAGCGTGTACTGATAAGACAAGGAAAAATGGCGGGAACGGTTACTGGGTGGTTACCAAAAACGGTTACCAGGGCAGTTCCAGGGCGGTTACGGGATGCTCAACTGACTGGGACAGTTGAGTCATGAACTGCTAAGGTGGTTATTGGGCGGTTGGAACTGCTGGGTAAAACTTCCCACGAGAAGTTACTGGTTTATGGGAAGAAAAGAAAAATTGCCATGTACTGGGCGGTTGGTTTTGGGAGCAGTTATGGACGGTTTTGGGAAAGGAAGAAACCATCCAGAACTTCCTTATAGGCTGATTTTCGTGGCAGAATAGGAAAAACTCCTCCTTACTCCTTTCTAGACAGAAAACGCAGACAAACTTCCAGAGAGAAAAGAGAGACAAACCGACAGTTGGGCGATATGATTTGTGGTGGTTTCTGGTTGATTCTGGTGAGAGTTGTCTGTGAGATTGAGAATATGGATACTAGACAGAGAGACAAGGAGAAGGAGAAGGGGAAGGAGCAAGCCCCTGGAGACCGTACCCTTAAGGTGGGAGGTGTGGCCAAGGACCACCGAACATGGCATGCGGATGATCCGTTTGGTACATGGTTTTGTCTGGTTCGTTTGGTTACACCTATCTCTGATTTCTTCTACTCTTTTCTTCATCTATTTCTTGTTGTGGTATTGGATGTTGATGTTTCAGATATGGAGGCACTGATCCTGGGCTCTGGCCGGATCAAAGAAGCCATGAAAGTTCATGGTTTGGTCGGACTGTTCATGGTCGAGATCTATATAATCTGGTCCGATTCACAGAATTTTGTTTATGGGAATCTCTTAGTTGGGATTTATCATGAATTATCATGAATTGTAATTTGTGTTTCGACCAATTTTGAAAGTGGCTAGGTTTGGCAATTATAAGTGTTTTCGACATTTAGATGTGATCCAACCATGCAGTGTGATAGATTCTTGTGTTGATATCTAATCATTTGTTTGTGTGTTTTGTGTATGTTGGATCCAGGACCAGACTTGGACCGTGGTAAGGGAAAATCACCGTGAAGACCTCGGCCATGGGAAGATGTGTGGTGAATGTGTCGATCCTGTTAAGTGTGTTATCTTAGTAGCATATTGTGCAACTTGTGAACTTATGTGATTCTAGTGTGTAATCTATCTACGCTGAACGAATGAATGATGTTTGATTCTTACTTATCTATCTATGAAATATTTATGTTGCCTTATTGACTCTGATTGTTTAAATATGTTCAATGAACCTCAACTACTTATGATTACTTAGAAAAATATTACACTTGAAATGAAATCAAACTGGTCGAGTTGTTTGGTAAGACTACGGTCTGGTTGGATTGAGGAATCCAGGATCGGGTCTTACAAGTTGGTATCAGAGCTATTGCAGCAAAACCGTCCATAACCGACAAAGCCTCTAATCGGATGTTCCAGCGGAACATGAATCTGTTCAAATAGATATTCGGGTACGTTATCTGGAAGTGAGCGAACAGCTGCCACATCGCTTTTATCTAAGGATTTTCATCAACGAAAACACCATAGACACGCGACAGAGCAAAAGCCAAACAATCTCCGTTTCAAAAGTTAAAGTCCAATCTCGAACCAATCGAGCATCAAAATCAATTGAAATAGAGGAAGCATGAAGAAACAGAGATGAAAACTTCAAAAACCATAGAGAAGGTGAGACACGAAGGCAAAAGCCAACGACATCATTAGAGGAGCTGATGCGCTGTTAGAGCAGGCCCGACTCAATATTTTGGTTGACCTTGTGCACGTTCAAACTTTTCACAACAATAAAAGTAATTTGCAAAATAAGGCTCTATTTCTATAAAAAGTTACCTTAAATCCTAATTCAATTTTTTTTTAATTTTTGTTGGACCATGTGCAAATGTGCCTTGTGCACATGGCAAGAGCCAACACTGCGTTAGAGCCGAGACCTGGCCGACTACCGAGAGAAAGGTACGACGCCGAAAAGGGAGCTTACCCACGGGCGGAGGATCACCGGATGAAGACTCCGGTAAAACAAACTGACAAAATTGATTCTATCTCTGTGAAGGATATTGAAGAGAGAAGAGAAAGAGAATCCTCAGGTCTATGTTTCTTTTTTGCTTGATTGTTTTTTTTTTTGCAATATAGTTGTATAACTTTTTTTGGTAAACTATAAATATAGTAGTATAACTTTTTTCGGTAAACAATAAATATAACTCTTTTGTAAAACAAATGTAATAAATACAAAATTTACAAATCTTATCTTATGGAAACAACAATTTTTTATGATAATCTATATAAATTTTATAAATAGTAGTTGGTTTTTTAGGCTAATAAACTATATTATAATTAACTAATAAAATATTATAATTAACATTAAATAGTAGTTGCCCGTGAATTGAGTTTTTTTGTGCATCAATCTATTTATCTAACTTCTTTTTTTTCTCTTCTAAAACTTGTTCATATTTCCAGTGACAATACAATTTCAAAATCGTTATTTTTTCAAGGATTCTTGCATGTTGATTAATTTCTTTAAGTGATACTTATTATTTTGTTTAATGTTCTGTTTTTTTTTTCTTTACACTTGATCACTGATTTTTTTTTGTAAAGAATCAGTAACACGGGTAACTGATTTCGTTTTGATATTGAGCCGAATACTTTTTTTTTCGTTTTTAAAACCCTGGAGGATTGTTTTTGTTTGTATTATTTCAGGTATGCATGTAACTTTCAGCAATTCAGTTTTTGATTCCTAAACTCAGGTGTATTTTTCCTTTTACTTAACTTTTGGCTTGCATCATGATTCATGACTATACCTGATTATGGATGTCAAAAGAGGAAGAAAAAAGACTTCGTGAATTGTTTATTTAATCACAAAGAGGTTCTTTAGATATACTCGGTAAAAAGACGCGTGCAGAAGGGTTTTATGTTGATTTTTTTATTAAAATGCTATATTTTAATAAAAAATCTTTGATTTTCTATGGTTATTTAAAGATTTTGTTTACGCTGCGGAAGTTTTTTATGTTATTTTTTATATTAAAATGCTAGATTTTTCAACTGCGCTACGTGCAAATTATTTTTAAATATGAATTATGTTTCAATGTTTTTGAAGATAAAAACTATTACAATTTAATATTATATTTTAAATTTATAAGGTGATGGTTTTTGATTAGTAAGTTATTTCGTTATTCAACTTCTTTTTTCGTAAACTTTAGTTCTTGGTGATACATTTAAGTAACATTTTTTTTGTTTGGATCAACATTTTGAATAAATGAAAAACATAAACAGTCATTTGTTTTATTAATAATAATTAGTTTCAGTCTTTTCTAATTTTGAAAGCGGAGTAGATTTGTAAGTCATTCATTCCGGAGTTGCTAAGTGAGTATTTCTTGCGTTTCCTGATTAATATTACAATTTCATTGTCATTTAAAATGATTAAGAAAAAAAGATAACGACAAATCTCTCAAATAGAATTTTTAAATTTTTTTATCATAAAAATAGATTTCAAAGAAAAAAAGATATAAAATAGATATTTTTATTTTGAATTTAATATATTTTTCTAATTTTAAATTTCACCTCCAAAATTCCACCCATAACTCTAAACCATAGGTCTAAATTAGTTAATCCAAAGGATATAAATGTATATTTACACATTTTAATAAAATCTATTTTTATCATTTTTCTCTTTGAAATCTATTTTGGTGACAAAATATTTTTTAGGTCTATTTTAAGGTATTACTCAAAAATAGATCATTAGTAATTTAGTATATTTAAGGACCATGCTATATAAATCAACTTTCTACACCACAATTAACTAAAAGACGTGTATACCATCTTACGAATTTTACACAATTTTTTACCCATTGGTTAATCTTCTAATTTTTTTTTAAAAACTTCTTGCTCATATAAGGCCATGACAAAAGATGTGATATCTCTCGATTCTTTTATACCTTACGCCAGTTGGACCGCCAGGTTTAATGAAGTGTAAGACTAATTTAAGAAAAAAAGGTTATAGCTGCTAAACTAAGGGGATTTAGAATAGGGGCCCAAAAAATATTGTATTAGTTAGGGGCCTAAGAGCATGTTTATTACAAGGAATTGTTTAAAAAAAAAATTAAAAGCACCAATCGCGGCTGCCACGTTTCAGTGAGACCCGCGAACAGTACAAGGACCATGGCAAAGGGGTTCCTTATTTAAGGGAATTAAGTGATGTGTTTTGGGAGAATTAGTGCGTCTCACCTCTTAAGAGACCCACTAAGAATCCCCAATAAACATGCTCTAAGGCCAATGCCTTTTTGAATATGATGTAGGCAAGGCTCTCTGTACATATTGTAGTTTATTAAAAATAACATTCAAATTACTTATACGTTGAATTGAACAAAAACAAACCACTTTGTTGATTCAATTAGGTGTTGTTTTGTACTGTGGTTTTTGCCTGGATTAAATACCCAAAGAGTGAAGAATCAGGGAAATAAAACTTATAAAAAATTAAGGAAACAAATGTCGAATTTAAAATATCGTTGAGCAAAATGAAGATTATATTTCTGGTAAAAAATAATATACAGTAAATAAGAGATTCCAGCTTTGGTTGGAGGAGATGACGCAAGAGTGCTCTACCTATTGATATACAAAAATCTATATCAAACAGCTGATACTTATTGATGATATATTTCTTTGGGATGTCACCTAAAACAACCATACTCATCCATCGCTATGCCATTCCTCTTACGTTATGTTTGCTTGCAGATCAACTAACTTTAAACACAGTCACGTAAATGTATTTAATGTCAACTATATTAGTTAGCTTCATATTTCATTTGGGATGGGAGCTAATGTTAATGTAAGATAAGCAAGCTATGCGATGTAGAACACACAGTAGTACAGAGTTAATCAATTCCAAGAAATACAACTATATTTATTCTTTTAAAAGCTCATACATGTTCTTCTTTAAAAGAAATAAATCAAACAAGCTCAAGACAAACCTCGACTTGTTTGCCAGACTCTGAACCACCTAAGCCCTTAACCCCTAGATGCTTTGCTTCTCCTTCTTCGGACGTACAAAACTCTCTATCGCTAAAAGCTCTCTCTGTGTGTTAACCGCAACACTGTGCCACGACTCCCTTTTATATATCTTTATAGAAGCCCTAGATCTAATCTATCTACCCAATGGAAACTTTCCATTTCTTTTACTTCAGCGAATAAGCCAATCTTTCTTTTCTCTTTAGATCGATTGCTTCTTCTCCAAGTCTTCCTTTAATATGCCTCTTCATTAAATCTTCCTTTAATGCATCGGTCTTGACACGTGCTTCTCATGATCCGTCTCTATGATTTAGTAGTCCATGTCGCACTTCATGAACTACTTCTGCTCTGCTACATCATCGTCTTCACCATACATCTTCAATCTCCCCCTTTTTAATTCGTCGTCTCACAAGTACCTGAGATAGAAGACAATAGCAACCACAACAACACTAGTATATATGCCTAAGAGTTATTTCAACCACATCAAGACAGTTAGGAACATGCTTAGATTATCCAAAAAGAAAAATGGGTTCAAGCATGTCAATACATATTATCAAAAGATAGCATATGCAAATGCTCCCCCATAAACTTAGCCAGTCTAAAAACACGGATAACAAAGAATTGCAACAAGTGGTGCAATAAGCATAAAAAGCATAAAACGACAAAGCTCCCCCACAATCTTGGTCTTCTGCATCTCAGTCCTCTTCTTCTCCCCCTGCTTGTGAGCACACGGATTAAAAATAACAGGAAACATTAATACTTCATACAGAGAGACGGTACTAACCTGCTACAGCATTCTGAAGATCCTGAACAATCTCAGCTAAGGCCTGAAGCGCTCGAGTTGTGTCCTGTAGTGCCACTTGCAGATCAACCCTGGTGAGTGATCCCTGAGGTATGGAAACTGATCCAAGCTCATACACAGATACTCGGCGTGGTCCAATTCTGGAGCTAGGTGTAGCAGTCCGTGGAACAGGAGTTGGGGCAGGAGATGGCTGACGTGCTGTCATAGCAGAGCTTCTCTTTGATTCAGCTTTGGCTGATGCCTTTCCTTTAGCTACTCGCTGCTCATAGATCTCACCCACCCGTTTATCCTTCTTGTATGCTACAGGACGTTCAAGCTTGTCGCTGGTGTAAGATGGAACCGCATGCTGCGCTTGGAGAAGTCCCATGATCAACCGAGGGAAGATCAACCAACGTGCATCATTGCGCTGAGTAACTCCAAGGTTGATGATCTGTTTGAACATCATCTTACCCAAATCAACACGAACTCCATGAGCCATCTTGTAGATCAGCCTTGCCCTCTCGAGAGATACGTGAGTCTTGTGAGTAGATGGGATCCAGTTGTACGCAACTATAATCACCAGGGCTCCATAACACGGTGTGAGATCTGCTGTGGTAAGACCATCCCATTCTTTCCTTGTGTCTCCAGTGATGAACGATGCCAAGTCAGTTACTGAAGCTTCGTCCAAAGCCTTCTCTGCCTCCTCTTCTTCATTTGTGAGTGGCTCCCAGTCTAAGGCACTGTTGATGATGGCAGGTTAGAACTTGTAAGCATGCCCTCTTACTGAGACAATCACTTCTTCAGCATCTGCTTCGTTTTTCATACTTGGCAAACCAGCATAAAACTCAGCTACGACTTGTTCAACATAAACACCAAGAGAAGAGACAGTTGATTCCATTGACTCCTTCTTAATGACCGCTAAGTACCCCCACTGATCAGCTTCCTTCATATCTACCGTTCGTTCAGCAATTACCTTACGCTTTAAGAACTGATCATACCTCTTCTTGAGAGGACTTGGCATTGCTTCAGCACTCTGGTCTCCTGACTTCTTTGATCTCACCCGAGCTGAACCTCCTGCTTCCTTAGCCAAATATGGAGACTTGGTTGCATCTTCTGGTGTGAGGAACTGAGATTGGGTTGGTGTACTGGTTTCCCCTGTCTTTCTCTGTTTCCCAGAACGCAACCCTAGCCGCTTCAGCACCCTTTTCTTTCTTCTTTCCTTCACTGAGACTTCCTCTGAATCAGATCCCAATGTCACAACATCATCTTTGGGTTCGTCATCCACCTTTTTGGCTGATTCAGACTCTGCTTCACTCAGAGTTTTCTCCGTGTCTACACCAGAGGCAGAGCAGACTCACCCTTATCTTCCGGCGATTTATCTCCGATCTGAGCATCTGGCACGGCAGCACTTGAAGATTCCTTCTGCGGCTTTGGATCTGCTACAGGTTCTTTGGCAGATGAATCCATTTCAAGACCAGGAGTCCTTTCATCACTCTCCTCCGATTGACCTTTCTCATTCGCAGTGTTGAAGGACTCGAGCTCCTCTGTGACTTCAGGAAGGGCTGTAGACACCGATGGATCGTTTCTCGGCGGAGGTGATTCGGATTCCCCATCAGAGAGTGATCTTCGACTTGCTTCAGCCTCTGCATGCTTCTCTACCTTGGATGATTCGCCTTGTTGAGCTGAATTCTTGGCTTTTCCCATTGTAGAGGTTGGTTTCTTTGCTTGATTTGCGATAGAGATGAAGAGAGGCTGGGAGATTGAGCTTTTTAAGCACGATAGAGATTTTTTAGGGTTTGTGACTCACTACTTCCCTTAACTGAATGAAAATGAATCAACTTTTCTGATATTGCACATCTAGTCCCTGACTTTTTATCCTCTCCTTTGTATACCTACAACATTTAATTTCTCTCATCCAAACACACAAGCATTAGGCACATTCGTGAATTAATGTTTTATCATCAGACTTTCAAGATAGTAATAAAACACGAGTCACAACTCACAATTGGCTGATTCAAGATTAATATAAAGCATTTAGATCAGTTTATTCACCATTTATGTGATGTCCTTCATGAGTTGACTCAGTGCTTGATTCAGGTTGCACATATGACTCTTTCTAGATCTTACATTCTGGTGCACCCGATTGTCTTTTTATAGCTAGGTTTCACATTTTTATGCCTTCATCAATACTGCTGGTATTCATTCTTTATTCTCGCGCTGTGAAACCCCTCTTGTTTCCCATCATGAATCCATCAACTTTTTCTTTTCTTTTGTTCTCTATTTTTTTTATTGGGCAGCTTTCTGAAACATTGCTGGCTCTTTTTATTGAGATTGGGGGAGCCACAGATTGACGTGAAACATGTATCATCACAGTATTGACGGCATACCAAGCAGCTCTTTTCCACAGCGTTCTCGGGTTCCAAAACCAATTTGAATCATATGTACATACCGAATCAGCACTTGCACTACTGTCTGCACAACTTGACTCAACAATCAAGGTTACACACACCAATAGCATTTCTTAGTGTGATAAAGCGATTAAATTCAAGAGATTTAGTGAATATATCAGCCAACTGCAAATCAGTAACTACATGTTCGATTACTACCTGATTGTCTTCAACTAGTTCTCTGATGAAGTGGTGCCTGATGTCAATGTGCTTCGTCCTTGAATGTTGGACCGGATTCCTTGAGATATTAATTGCACTTTTGTTGTCACAATACACGAGAAAGGGACCTGAGTGCATTCCATAATCAGCTGACATCTGCTTCATCCATATAAGTTGTGAGCAGCAGCTACCCATGGCAATGTATTATGCTTCTGCCGTAGAGAGTGATACAGAGTTTTGCTTCTTGCTCAGCCATGAGATAAGATTGTTTCCAAGTAAGAAACATCCTCCACTGGTACTTTTGCTGTCATCAGCACATCCTGCCCAATCCACATCACAATACCCCACCAAGTTCTTGTTGGAATTCTTTGAGTAATACACACCCAAGCTCTCCGTTCCTTTGACGTACTTGATGATTCGCTTTACTGCATTCAAGTGAGATACCTTAGGCTTGGCTTGATATCTTGCACACACACCAACACTGAAAGATAAATCTGGTCGACTAGCAGTCAAGTACAACAGACTACCAATCATCCCTCGATAGAGCTTAGCATCAACATCTTCTCCAGCTTCATCTCGTGCAAGTTTCAGTGATGTAATCATAGGTGTCTTTGAAACTTTGGAGTTCTCCAGACCAAACCGTTTTACCAAACTGTTAGCATAAGCACTCTGAGAGATGAAAACACCTTTCTCTGACTGAGATACTTGAAGTCCAAGAAAATACTTCAATTCACCACACATACTCATTTCAAACTCTTGAGTCATATCCTGAACAAACTCATCAACCAGCTTCTTTGACGTCCCTCCAAAGATAATATCATCCACATAGATTTGGACAATAATTATATCCTTCTCCACTTCTTTGAAGAATAGCGTCTTGTCTATACTCCCTCTAATATACTCAGCTTCCAACAAAAATCCTGTGAGCCTTTCATACCATGCACGGGGTGCTTGCTTCAATCCATACAAAGCTTTCTTCAGCCGGTAGACATAGTCTTGATGCACTGGATCTTCAAATCCCTTCGGTTGCTCAACATAAACTTCCTCATGAAGTACTCCATTGAGAAAAGCACTTTTCACATCCATTTGATACACTTTGAAGTTTAGTATGCACGCCATCCCCAGAAACAACCGAAAGGATTCCAATCTTGCAACCGGAGCAAATGTCTCTTCAAAGTCTACTCCTTCAATCTGTGAGTATCCCTGAGCCACAAGTCTTGCCTTGTTGCGAACCACTTCTCCATGCTCATCAGTCTTGTTCTTGAAGATCCATTTTGTTCCAAACACGTTTACTCCTTCAGGTCGAGCAACAAGTTCCCACACATCATTCCTAGTGAACTGCTCAAGTTCCTCCTCCATTGCGACAATCCAGTATTCATCACGAAGTGCTTCAGTGTGTGTCTTTGGTTCAATTGATGAGACAAAGCATGTGAACTGCACCATTTCTCTGAAATTGATGACTTTGCCACGAGTCTTCCGTCCTTCTTCAATACCTCCAATCACATCTGACTTCGAGTGATTACGATGAACTTGTTGAGTTACCGGTTGAGGTAATGTATCTGCCGTTGGACCTTCCTCAATTGTTTCTTTAGTACCTCCTGTTGAGTCATCTTCATCCTCTTCATCTGACTCCAAATCTCCTCCTACAACCACTGACAGATCGTCAAACACAACATTGACTGATTCCACAATCGTTTCTGACCGCTTGTTGTAGACCTGGTAAGCTGAACTAGACTGTGCATAACCCAGAAAGAATCCCTCGTCACTTCTTGAGTCAAATTTCCCGAGGTAGTCCTTGTCATTCAATATGTAGCACCTGCATCCAAAAACATGAAAGTATCCTAGGTTAGGAGTTTTGCCAGTCCACATGTCATAAGGAGTCTTCGTTGTCCCTTTTCTGACATACACACGGTTGATTGTGTAACAAGCCGTGTTGAGTGCCTCAGCCCAAAATGTTTTGGCTATTTTGTTACCAATAAGCATTGCCCTTCCCATCTCCTGTAGAGTCCTATTCTTCCTTTCCACCACTCCATTCTGTTGAGGTGTCCTAGGTGCTGCAAACTGGTGAGCTATTCCTTTTGATTCAAGGAAGGTAGTCATGACTTCATTCTCAAACTCACCACCATGATCACTGCGTATCTTCTTGATCCCTCCTTTTTCATTTATGAGTTGGAGAGTCCAGATTCTGAAACTTTCAGGAGCTTCTGACTTTTCTCTGAGAAACCTTACCCACGTGAATCTGGTGTAGTCATCTACAAGCACGAACACATATCTCTTCTCTCCGATACTTTCTGTTTGCATAGGCCCCATGAGATCCATGTGAATTAGATCCAAAGGTGCCTTTGCTTGAACATCCGGTACTTTCCTGTGTTGTATTTTGACTTGCTTTCCCTCATTGCATGCACCACACACCATCTTGTCACCGATCTTGAGTTTGGGTACTCCTCGAACCATGTTGTTGTGGACTAGATTCGTCATATTCCTGAAGTTCATAAGCCCCAATCGTCGATGCCACAAATCAACATTTCCCTGAGCTGATAGACATTTAACCTTCTTCTCCCACATGTAGCAGTTGTTGTCGGATCTAACACCTTGTAGTACAGTCACCCCATACTGGTTTATAGCACGACAATCAATTGCTGAGAAACTCACCGTAAGTCCATCATCACACAGCTGACTTACGCTTATCAAGTTAGCTTTCAATCCTTTGACAAAATAAACGTTGACCAATCTAGGTACTTCTGAACTACATGTTGTGCCTTTGCCTTGAATGACTCCACAACCTCCATCTCCAAAAGTTACTTTTCCTCCTTTTACTTTAGACACTTTGTCTAGACACTCAATGTTTCCTGTCATGTGTCTAGAACAACCACTGTCAAAGTACCACGGTTCATCAGATTCTGATTCACTTGAAACTCGCGCCATGTTACATCGAAGGGTACTTCTTGTTTCAGTCACTGCCTTAGGATACATGTCAGTTTTCTTCATCCATCCTCGAGACGTCTTACCAATTCTCCAAAACTTGTGTTGTCTCCAAACTTGGTTGATCTGTTCCAGATACTTGTGGCAATACTTATTGTCGTGACCAAACTTCTCACAGAAGAAACATCTGCTGACTTGAGCTGGGATACTTTGTGTCTTGACTTCTTCAACATGTGAAAAATCCTCCAGACACAAAACGTGTTGTACCCGTTGAGCTACTGTGCCTTCCAGTGTAGCCAAGTCCCATGGTAGAGTTTTCAGTTCTGCCACTGCTCAGAATCTTTTCAAGTTGTTTAGTTCCCGTGAGCATCTTGATCTTTCGATATTGTTGATCCAATTCAGCTTGAAGATCAGCCGCTTTCTTCCTTTCAACAAGTACTTCTTCTCTAAGTTTATCAGCTTGTTTCGCTATAGTCAACTTCTCTTTGATCAAATTCACGCTCTCCTTGGCTAACTCTGCCTCCCTGTTGAGGTCATCCCTTAGAACTCGTACTTCAGCTTCTAGTCTCGCCTTCTCTTTGATTAGCACAAGATTCTCCGTGCCCAATTTTATTAGACTTTCTCGAACTTCCTTGTAGCTTTCATTGAGCTCGTTCTCTTGTTCAGTGTCACTCTCAGATCCTGAGTCACACTCTACTATTCCCAAAAATGCCACGAAGTTGTTTACTTCTTCTTCACTTTCGCTGTCCGAGTCGCTGTCATTGATTCCTATCATTGACTTTTCTGGTTTTCTTCTTCCATCAGACTCACACTCAGCTTGAGTGTGTCCATATCCTTTGCAGTTATGACACTGGAGATCTCTTCTCTTTACTGTAGGACATTCAGTTCGAAAGTGACCATGCCCCTTGCATTCATAACACTTAGCGTCATTCTTCCTGTAGTTCTTATCTGGTTCAGATGTCTTCCTTCCTGAGCCAAACTTCTTTTGTCCATTTTCCACCTTTCGTAGAGCTCGATCAAACCTTCTGACCAGGAGGCTCACTGGATCATTGTCCTCCATCTGATCCTTCTCAACTGATGTAAGAGCAATTCCTTTCTCCTTCTTCCCACCGGACATCTCCATCTTATGCGCTTGTAGCATCACAACTACTTCATCAAATGTCATCTCATCAGTGTTACAGGAGACACTCATAGCTGCCTTGTATGCCATGAACTTTGACGGCAAGCACCTCAGGAACTTCTTCACGAGTTTTTTCTCTTTGTATTTCTTCCCAAGTGTGAGTGCTTCTTGCGCCAGTGAGCTGATCTTTGAGCTGAAGTCTCCAACAGATTCATTCTCTTCCATCTTTAGCTCTTCAAACCTAGTTGCAAGTGTAAGTTTTATGAAGAAAAAGGTGAAGAACACCAAGAACGGAGGAAAGAGATGAAGTTTGATTCGTTTGTGTAAGAGAGAGAGAGAGAATAGGGTTTCTCGAGAGAGAGAGTAGGCAGAGAAAAGAGAAGTTCTGTCTCCTTACTTCATTTAGACATTTAGGATTTATTAAATAGAGCTACATCCAGACAGAATAAACAATAAACAAATGGGAGGAGAGTAGGGACAAAATGGTTCGGCCAGAGGAGGTGAGAGTGACATCTCGTCTGCTTCTCTCTCCTTAACCAGACATGTGAGTTTCCCTTGTCTTCTTTTTCCTGTTGTCCCCAACGGCACTCTAGGCCTTATTTAAATCATCCAGAGCTTTAGGAGAGTCTCCAGAATATTCCTTAGACAAATATCTTGCTTGCCTTGCACTCTAAGGTAGGGTTAGGTCTCGAGATCATCCGTACAACTTGTACGGACTATCTTGTCTTGGATGCTTCAAGATAACTCTCTTGATCTCCTTCAGTTGTTTATGTCTTCTTTATTGTTTCAGATCAATACTCCCCCTCAAACTTGACCCAATGCAATGGTCAAGCTTGGAAACCATGAAGACTTCCCTCATTAAAACCTTAGTATGCAAAACCCATTTGGGACAAAAACATACTAAGGAAAGAGTAGAAGCTCCATGGCTAAGAGGATCATGTCTTGGTAATGTCAGTGAGTCCAAGCTTGGGATAGATGGACTCACACACCTTGGTGCTTGCAGCCTTAGTGAAGATGTCGGCTAACTGATCTTCACTTCTTGTATAGCATGGTAAGATAGTTCCTTGGATCACCATTTGTCTTACTTTGTGGCAGTCCACCTCAATGTGCTTGGTCCTCTCGTGAAACACCGAGTTTGAGGCTATGTGTATAGCTGCCTGGTTGTCACAATGCATGGTTATTGAAGATGTGATCTCTATACCCAAGTCTTTGAGGAGTCCTTTGATCCACACCAGTTCATTTGTAAGTTTCCTCATGGCTCTATATTCAGCTTCAGCACTTGAACATGAGACCACCTTTTGTTTCTTGCTTTTCCATGTGACTAGATTGCCTCCTATGAAAGTGCAATAGCCAGTGGTTGATTTCCTATCATTCCTATCTCCTACCCAATCTGCATCACAATAACCAACCACTTCTATGTTGCCATTACACCTCATCCATATTCCTTGTCCTGGAGCTCCATTGAGGCATCTGAGTATTCTTTCCACCATTTTCCAGTGATGAACCTTTGGCACTTGCATATGCTGGCTCACCTGGTTCACAGCAAAGCAAATATCAGGTCTGGTAATGGTTAAATAGATAAGCTTACCCACTAGTCTTCTGTATTGCTTTGGATCATCAAATGGTGTGTCTTCATACTCCCCCTCACGCAAGATCTTATACCCATCTTCCAATGGAGTCTTGGCTGGTTTTTCTCCAAGCATACCTGCTCCATCCAAAAGATCAAGTGTGTACTTCCTTTGGGATAAGAAGAGTCCTTCTTTAGAACAACATACTTCAATTCCAAGAAAATACTTTAGCTCACCCAAATCTTTAATCTCAAATATAGATTTTAAGTAAGCTTTAGTAGCTTGGATACCTTCTTTGTCACTCCCTGTGATGATGATATCATCAACATACACAAGGATGACCACTATACCTTGTTGGCTGGTGAAGGTGAATAGAGTATGGTCTGCCTCAGATCGTCTGAACCCTTTTCCATTTAGGGTGGTACTGAGCTTATGATACCAGGCTCTTGGTGATTGTTTTAATCCATAGATCGCCTTCTTGAGTCTCAACACATTGCCTGGTTTAACTAAGTGTTCTAGACCAGGAGGAGGTCTCATGTAGACTTCATCTTCTAGTTCCCCTTGAAGAAATGCATTCTTCACATCCATTTGCCATAAATCCCATTCCAAGTTAGTAGCAAGTGAGAGGATGATTCTGATGGTGTGAAGTTTTGCTACTGGTGCAAAGGTATCAAGGTAATCTTCTCCATAAGTTTGAGTGAATCCCCTGCCACCAGCCTTGTCTTCTTCCTTTCTGGTTTTCCATTGGTTAGGTACTTGATAGTGAAGATCCATCTACTTGTCACTGCCTTCTTGCCTTTTGGAAGTTCAGCTTCATACCAAGTATCATTGTCAATCATAGGCCTGGTTTCATGACCAATAGATTCTTTCCATTCTTTATCCTCCATAGCCTCTTCATAAGATCTTGATATGTATTCCTGATCCAAGTTACTCATGAAGACTTGGTGTTCCTCTGGATACTGGGCTAGTGAACAGACAGCTTGCATTGGATGAGCTACTGCATTGGCATGGTAATACACCTTTGTGTTCACTTGGATGGATCTCTCTTTATTCTAGTGCTTCTCCTTAATGGCTGCACTTGAACTTCTTTAGTCTCCTCATCTTCATGGGTTTGTTCCTGGTTCTCCTCTAAACCATAACCATCTTGTTCCTGGTTCCCCTCTGAACCATGTTGATCATGAACTTCAGAACCTCTATGATCCATTGTCTCTTCTGGTTCTTGTTGGTTCCCCCCCCCCCCCCCTCATGATCAATATGAGTTTCATTATCAACTCTACTAGCTTCTTGTTGCCTCCTCTCTTGCCTTAGGCTGGCTAATGCCTAGACTTTCCAAGATGATTCTGAGGTTGTTTCCTTTATCTGAGGGTGCATGGGAGAGATCTTTCAGGTTATCCCAGCTCTTCTCATCATAATACCCCTTAGACTCTACAAATTTGACATCCCTTGAGACCATCACCCTCCTAGTCTCTGGTACATAGCACTTGTATCCCTTCTGGTTGGCTGAATAACCAATGAACATTGCTTTTGTTA